>OZ038481.1:69352306-69592306 GCA_964036315.1 Acanthosepion esculentum | reverse complement strand
ATTTAAAAATAAAAAATAAATAAACTGGTCGTCAACGCAAACATGGGTATCCCAAAAAATAATGTTTGGGGTAGGAGGAAATAACGTCGGAAAAAAATTAGTTGATTCCTGATAGATAGATAGATAGATAGATAGATAGATAGATAGATAGATAGATAGATAGATAGATAGATAGATGAAAGGTTGTCAGCTTCTTCCTAACGGAAGAAGATGAATATACAGAAATTGACATACATAATGAATTTGATAACTTGCAGCAAATTATAATATGATGAAAAACGTTTATTCAGTAGAAAAAATAAGTATATTAGAAAACAAATTGTCCATAAATTCAACTTAATAAAAAAGAAAAGTTTATTCAAGAACGATTTCATTCGAGAATGGCCCTGATGCATCAATGGATGCGACGGCACAACAGATTCAGGTGGTTCTAGTTCATCACCTCCACCACCACAACCCATACCTAATAGTCAAGTTAATTATAATCGAGAGGTAGGTGGCCATGTTGAACCGCGACAATTTCAGCTATCGACTTCAGAGTTACATGGGCAATGTAAGACTGCAATAAACAAGGACTTCCCTGATTTTGGCCGTGATGAATTGCTGCTGGGCCAACACAGCCACAATTGCGATATCCGATTACTTAGGCCTGCAGCTCATCTCTAACCTTGAACATCAAGGATCCTGTCACTTTCAAAAGGTTGTCTATTTCAGAATCGCTGTGGTTTGCGGAAAGTACCACAAGCAGATCATTTTTCAAACTGGAAACTGCCATGTTAGAAAGACTTTTGTCAAAAAAAGAATATTAAAATGTGTAGCATGCCGAATCGCATTAGGCTCTCATATTCCATTTATGGCATGCTAAATTTGTATTTTCAGATACTTTTAGACTGTTTTTATTTTATTAATTGAATTCTGTAAAGAGCTGAATACATGGCAATATCGACTGAATATAACGGATGAGTGAGTACTTTTTAGTCAAGTATATATATATATATATATATATATATATATATATATATATATATATATATATATATATATATATATATATATATATATATTTAGTTTACGAAAAACTAGGTAATCCGTATGGGTAGACCCAAGGAGGATAAAATCCAGAGAGCTCAATGTAAATCAGAGCTAATAATTTAAATAAAAATAAAAACAGACCACTTTAAGGTTCCATGTAATAAATTATTTCATCACAGCCCTTTTAAAGGACCGCGGATCACCAGACTTTACTTCCAAAGGTTGAAAGGAAAAAAAAATGTGCGCACTTGCGTGTTCACATACAAACACGTGTTTTGTTAGTATTTTCTGTATACAGAGAAAGTAATATGTATATGTTTCTGTATCTGTATGCATTTGTATTTTTGTTCATATGTATACATAAATTTGTCACTACGAACAAAAAACGGTTATTGTAACCGGTTATAAAAGATGTACCATTAGTTTCATAATTATTTTCCTTTATAGGATCAGTCATGTATTCCTCTTCCCTATTTGAGACATTCAGGGAATAGTAAAAACATAGTAAATTCATTCCAAAAGGAATGAATTTAACAAATGAATGCTTTTTTAGCAAGTAAGCTCCCACCTTAAAGTAAAAATCTGACAATATTTTATCAGAAATTTCTTTTAAAAATACGGGTATACATTCAATATAAAAAGTAAGCTCTTTTATCGCTATAATCATAGATGTGTTTTTATAGTAAACGTTTACTGTTTTTATCAAATGAAAGTTAAAGATGGGTATGCGAAAGTTCAAGTTTTAAAAAAAGTACAACTGCCGCTGGAGTTTGTAACATCGTTTTCCTGGCTTACAAATGATTTTGGAATGTACTATCTGATCCTTTCGAGAACTAAATACACAATGTAACGTATTAATTTCACACAATCCTCACTAGAAGGGATCAGAAAACAAAAGTGCCGGTAAAGTCACAACCATTTCACCCAGATGTTTCATCCTCCACATTTTCTCTTATAAATGAAAAGGCTGATTTGCTTGATCAAAAAACGAGCTTGCAAATGTTAATCTTGTTTCATAAGAATTTAGATTTTGAAAGGTATCTTGTGTAAAATAGAGATGATCTTTTCTCAGAAATTATGTTAAAGCAGAATATGGCGTCAAACAATTTTTAAATCGCTAATTCTTTTAGGGATAATTTAATGGTAAAAGAAAAATCGCCATCTGCAACATTCAATTTTCTTAAAAGTTGTCACTTTTTAGTTTTCGTTCTAGTATGTATTTCTTCTATTTTTAACTTTAACGCTTCAAATGTTATATCGTTTTCCCTCCCGTGGATAAGGTGAATTATATCTGTCAGGATAAATTATTCATTTCAAATCCTGTGTACATACAAATCCTGATCGCCAAATGACTTAAATAAAATAATGTATTTAATTACAGTGGGCTAATAAATTGGTGAATATTTAGATGATATATTTCACTATCCCTTTTTCAATATCCACGATCACTAGAAATTATCAATAATTATTAAGAAAATGACAAGTTTGAATAGCTTAATTGTTTATTAAATCGCCGGAAATGAGCATCATCATAATGGAAGACCTAAATGCTAAAGTAGGAAAGAAAAAAACAGTGAAAGAATCGGCAAGTACTAAGTAGGATCATGCAACAAACAGAGAAAGATTTGTCCAATGGTGCACAGCAAATGACTAAGCAGTAACTAACACTGGTATCAAGAAAACACATAACCTTTGTGGGCATAGAAGATACCTAACAATCAATAAAAGATTCAGAGATGCAGCACTTCTCTAAAATTTGTCCAAGTGCTAACTGCGAGAGTGGCAACCTTCCAGTTGTATGCAAAGCAACGTGTAAACTACAATACAACAGACTCCAGAACGATTCAAATTACAAAGATGTATGCTTATATTAAAGCAGCTTGAAGCAAATATAAGAGATTAGACGAGGTCAGCAATTCAAAGTGGAACAACGTAAGGGAAGCACTAGTGACATTGGTGAACGAGATTATCCCAAGGAAAGAGAAACTAGATAGAGAGAAGTGGATGACAGATTAAATTCTGGAGTGGATCAAAAAGAGACAGCAAGCAGTGGTAAAGAATGGTACAGAATATTAAATATAAACCAGAGGAACAAATGCAGTCTGTCAAAAGATGAATGGCTTAACAACAAGTGTGCAGAGATAGAAAGAATGGGAAACCTAGATACGGCAGGTATGCATAAATAATAGAAGAAGCAACAGGTATAAATGATTCTCTATACGATACATAAAAGCTAAAAAGAGAACCATCATAATAAAAAAGAAAAATACTTTCAAGGTGGAACGAATACATCGGAGAATACTTCCACAACGACACAGAGAAACCTAAAATACATGGAAGAACTTGTATTCTGAGATTAATGGAAACAGAGCAACAGAAACAGATGAGATTTTAATAGTGATGCCGTCAGCCTGAAATAATATATGAGATATACGACAGTGGCGAAATACCGGAATAACATCTTCATAATGATGCCTAAGGTGAAATGAATTCGGACACCATCGGAATATCAATTTAATAAACCATATAACTAATAGTTTGGATTCTGGTGAATAGAAGCGATCTTAACAAAATTAGAAAACCCATCATAATATTTATCAACATGAAATATGAAGGTGACACTGTGTTGATGGCAGACTCAAAAAATGTGAGAACTCGTGAGAACTCCAAGACAAGATTATAAAGACAGCGAAAAGAACACACTGTTAACTATAAGAAGACATCATGTATTATTGTCAGAAATTTGAGCACCAAGCTGGTACTGAAATTTAATTATTTAGCTTAACAGACTACGGAAAATGGGACACAAAAAACGAATAGCGAGAGAAGACTTGCAACTTTAAATAAATATTAAGACAGACAATTTTCATTATAAATGAGCGCTGAAATGTTATGCAATATCATGAATGCTGAATATTGTCCAATATTTTGATGATAGTGAATGCTGGACAATTGTCTAAGATAAAAAGGAGACTTGAAGCGACAATGATGCGGTTGTACGGAAAGATGTTGAGAAAAATATGAATGGAACAGGTGAACAAAGAGGAAGTTCTAAAGAAAATGGGAACGAAAGATACATTTATACTTACAATCAAAGAGAAACTGGAGATTTATACTTACAATCAAAGAGAAACTGGAGATCTCTGGAACACATAATGAAGAAAGAGGGATTTTAGAAGTTTACCCTCACAAAATATAATGATGGCAAGAGGAGCAAAAAGAAACAGCGAAGATGACACTGAGAATGATAGAGATAAATGTTTCTGATTTACGAAGAACAAAATGCAGTGGAGAGCCATGATCGCATATGTTCTGAAGGGATACGACACATAAATTAACATAATGCAGAATTGGATGAGTATAAATTGAAAAGAAAATATAATTATAACTCTAAAATATGCCACGGTTATAGCTAAAATGATGCGATTATCTCCAGCTATTAATATATTCTTTAAATGTTTGTTTGTTAATGGATGACATTAAATTTAACTTAAGCTTGCTCTCCATATCTCAAACGGCACTTGAGAAATCAATTGATTATAGGTGACTGAAAATATGATGACGACGGCGACCATTGATACTTTCGGGAATAGGCAAATACGTCAGCCTACAGGAAGACAATATATGGCTTAAGAGAGCATTATATTTATATGTTATAGATTTAAAGTCGATATAGACACATATATGTGTGTGTGTGTTCTCATTCCAACGAAAATTACTTATAGATTCAGGTATAAGTAAGTAACCTGTGTTAAATGGGAATGTATAAGAAAACACTAGGTATAACGGTAGTAGATTCTTATATAGTTCTTCAATATATCATTATATTTGTATGTCTATACATTTCTGGTCGTTTGTAATAACTTGTCAGTCTCTCTTAAACAGAATTCGAGTAACTTCCACAGTATTCCTATCGTCTTAAGCACAACAGTGAGTTGATTTTTTTGTAATCTGAATAACTATTTGTTTCGAATTTCTCGAGGATTATTCAAGTTTTTCTAATGATGATAACAAATAGTGTTCACACAAGTAGTATTTGGTGAATTTGGTGCAAAATCAAATGACTGTATATAAGCCACTGCAATACCCCAGCATTCTCCTCAATATTTAATCATTTTGATGAGGTGGTGGTTACATTTCTTCATTGCATTTCCAGATCTTTAAAAAAACATTTAGACAACCTTTTGCAACTATTCCAGGTGTAACTACTATGTTTGGGGAAATTGCCTTCTTCCGATTCTACAATTCTTTTCAGTTCTTTTACAGCATTTTAAACTATTTCAGTTTTAATTTGTATTCTGATTAAAGAGACACATTGATCATTTTACAAATGCTTTTGGTAATAATGACTAAGTCTAATCTGAATTGAATGTGTGATTAAATAAAACAGATTCTGGTTTGTACGTATACTATTGATTGAAAATTAAAATCAAGTTGTATACACAATTCTCAGTTTATAACAATTTTTTTATCCATTAGCATGTTTGTATTTCTTTTAAATCAATTTACTGCATTTTCTTCTATGATTAACAATTTTATTACTGGCTCTGCATGATCGAGATTTTGGGGTATGATTATTTCCTAATATAAATATTCCGACATACATTTCATAATCAGCCATTCATTGTTATAGTTTTCTATTAATGTGTTCTCTATTCAAGAATAACTGTCATTTTTCCTTCCATTCTTTTCGTTTGTCTTGAAATTTCTATGGAATTGTTCTTCTTTCCATCTCTCCTTGAGTTTTTATACAACACTTATTTCTTTGTAAGCTATACTGTAGATTATTGCTATCAGATTTTTCGGTACCTTTTGTGAAAATAACTGAAACAACAAAATATTTAATGAAGTCCTTCCTTTTTACATACAGTTTATCAACATCATTTCTGTGGTAGGAATTATCCCCAATCTAAACTTTTCACCTCTTATTTGGCCTAACTTTGGAAGGCTGTTGAGATTAATCAGGTTTCTGTACTTTAGTTTCAAAATGTTTTTTACGCCTTGCTATTCTTTTTTATATGTTTTTTCCGTATTCCTAAATATTTGTAGTTTTCCTTTACACCCACTTTTCTACTAATTTAATTTCCTGCTTAGTTGAATTCCTTCTATTGCTTCACGTTTTCCTTTGTGTGTCACGAGCATTGCGCATTTTTCAATTCCAAACTCTGTTACAATGCCCGAATTGTAATTTTCCTGGCAAGTATTTTAATAACTATAACCATGACCTAATATGCCACCATATTTATTTGGCAGGCAAGTTCTTGAAATTTCTTATATTTTCTTCCAGATTCGCTCTCTAATTCACGATTATGGTCATATTCTGTTCAAAAGACACTATTCTGGCATTCCTGTCGCGTTTTAAATGTCTGCATTATGTCCAAATCAAGTTTCCTCTTCAATTCTCTGTGAATCACTATCGCTTTCATATTTTCGTATTTCTATTAGAACAGTTGGCTTACAATACAATTTACCGTTTCTTCTATTTCTCCTCATATTTTCTTTTCTATCAACTTAACGATTTTGCGGATTATTTCAATAAAAATTACAAGGTATTATGGAAAGCTGATCGTTATCTATTTCACATTATATTACTAGTGTGCAACTATTGTCAGTCTGTTTATATCAATCGGTGTACCTGCTGAAGGTATGAGATGGCTGTTCGTCTCGTTCACATTCTGATTTAATCCTATGTAAAAGCCAAAATATTCAATACTGATCTTCGAAGGTTAGCACAATGTCCTCACCTGATGATTAGAGAAATATACTCTTCCTACAATTTTCTGTCTAAATTTCTGGGAAGAGGAATTATCATTATTTGTATTATTTATATTTAGACTGTTATCCTCATCTTTGTTTTATTATCGCAACGTTTAGGCCATTGTTCCCTCCGGCCTTCATCAGGTGTATACGATCTACAGGGAATTCTGAACTAAGCCCTTTATTTAATTCACGGTGGTAGACTGTTCTCATTCAACTGTCTATGTCTTGGGACATCGTCTAGTTTTCCTTCTTTGTATTTCGGAACAATGGGCTAGTGGATTAAAGCCTTTTTGCTTCGTGAATTTGGTGACATAGTAATTGTGAGTTCAATCCCTGGGTTGGGCAGTGTGTATCAGTAACTGAGCAGTACTAAAACAAAACAAAAGAACTAGACGATATTCCTAGACATGGGCATACATGCTTCAGTTCAGGATTCCCTATAGATCGATACACACCTGTGGAAGACCGGAGGAAAGAACGGCCTAAACCTTCTGATAACAACAAAAAATAGGAGTGCAATCGTCCGAATATAAATAATGTAAATAATTATTCCTACACTTTGCGAAATTTAGAATATCAACATTTTATAAATTAGTCTTTTCATTACATACGAATCTCTGTCTTTCTTTATGCTCATCTAATTGCCAAATTATATAAAAATAAAACTTTAAAAGCAGAATGTATGAACACCTCGTGAAAAGCCAACCATTGGCAACATCTGCAAGAGGGAAAAAGGTAACATGAAACGTTCCATAATTACATCGTTCTGTAATTTCAGGAAAAAAACATTTTAGCTCTGTGAAGTCATGACAAGTACATGTCGAAAGAAACCTTTTTAGCGCTTCGCTCTATAACCATTTAGTTTGTTAATGCTCTCATTTTTCCTTGAATTATATACATGGAACAGTGAAAACAAAAAAGCAAAATCTGTTTTCATGTCTTCTGTGTTTTCTTTTTTCTTTGATTGCCTCTTTCTCCTCCATCATCGCGTTTGACTATTCGTTTTATTCATTTTTTATTTCCTTCACATTCTCCGTGGTTTCTTTGTTTTTTCAATCTTTCTCCTATTAATTTTTATTGCCCTTCTATATTCCACACATTTTCTTTCCTATATTTTTATTTTCATTTTTTATATGATATTTTTACTCGTTTATAATTTTCTTTCTTTTACTTTTTTGATTTAAATAACTTTTCCATCTTTTTTCATTCTTGGTTTTCGAGGCATTGAATGCAACCAGCCAGTTTTCTCCCAATGAAAAGATTGGATTAGAGATTAGCAGCCCATCTCCGATCATCAAGAGGCTTAGAGGTGCGCCCGTATATCGTCATAGATGTTCAGAAATGATCTAAGTATATTCTTAGGCAGATCATTTATGTTAAGCAAAAAGAGTGTTGGTCCGAGAAGTGACCCCTGTGGAATGTTTCCTTCAGGGTCCTACCCGTTAGGAAGGACTTTATAATTGAGAAGACCCTTCCACTGATTCTTTAGCTGGAGAGCTTGAGCAGCAAACGTCTGTGCCACACGTTGTCAAATGTCTTCGAAATAACTAATGCTGTGATCTTCAAAGAATTTTTGTCGTTAAGAGCCTCACTAATTCTGCGTGTTACTAGTAGACAGCATTGGATCGGGCTGATCGGAATCCATGCTGCACGTTACGCCAGAGATTCTTTTCTTATCTAGCTGCTTCACGAACTTCTAGTTGATTATAGTCTCAAAAATATTACTGATGACACTGAGGAGACTGATGGGTCTATACTGGGAGGGAGAAGATCTCTAGCGGGCGTTCTTGAAGACCAGGCATACGCTTGACACTTTCCACAGGCTTGGGAAGGATTTCTCCTTCAGAGAGCGATTAAATAACTTAGCTAGGATCGGGGATAGTTCCGGTTTTATATTCATAAGCACAACCACTGGAATTTTGTTTGAGCCAGTGGCTTTCTTAGGGTCAAGAATTTTGTTAAGTCTTGAAACTTCCCGTGCTGTAATAAAAGTATTTCTGAGATTTTGCTCATTGAGATGTGGGAAGTTGGGAAGTGTATGGTCTTTGTCATCTAACGTTGAGTTCGTGGCAAAGATAGAAACAAAGAGCTTCGTCTTGTCTGTCAAGGAAGATATGATCTCGGGGTCAATTATAATAGTGGGCACAGCCGCTTTGCCCTTGTTCATAATGTGGTTGGTAATCTTCCAGAATTCACGGGATCCATTTTGATTTTTTTCAACACTAGCTTGGACCGTTTGTATATAGCTACACTTTGCGTTTTCCATAACTTTATTGGAGCGATTGCGGGCGGTTCTGAATGCAGTAAAAGTCAAACTACTCCGCTCCTTGCGATAGATATTGAAGTAGTGCTTCCATTGAGCTATGGTTGTAGTGTATTCATGGGTGAACCATGGCTGGTTGTTTGTTTTTTACTGGATTTTGGGAGATGGGGAGAAGTCTTCAAATTTCTCAATATCATTTTTACCTCTTTTCCTATTTCAAGCATTTTCTTGGTAAATTTCTTTCTTTCTCGTTCATTTAAACTTTTCTGATTGTCAATCTTTTCCCTGCTGAGTAAAAGGGACAGTTTATCTGTATACAACCAATACAAATATTTTCTGCTTTGGACATTAAGTGAAAAACAAGCAGTAGTGTAGCGAATTATTCAGCTGCTTCTTGCACTGACTGGCATGTATTTGTTTTTTAATTTTTTCGAAAGGTGAGATTTTCTATTATTACAAACTTTGATGTTTTCAAAAGAACCGACCGGCTGTTTTATTTCATTGTTTATTTTATTTTTTCTGCGTTTTATCTGTGAAATTTCAGATTCCTTATGGACTAAATTCAAAATTACTGAAAGATCTAGTTCAGAAAATAAGTGCCTCCTCAACTCAAGTAACAGATTTACGCGAGCCGTTTAAGAAACCAAAGACTTGCACTATTCTTATTAAGACTTGCTTAAGATAGAAGAAATTGACAAATACGCACGTCATGGTTATTGACAGAAAGACTTAAAACGATTGTCGAAATCGGTAACAGATACAGTGATTATATCAATGAAAAGAAAATTGTTAAAAGGAAAAAAGTTGAACAGAAGATTGCCTGTCTCTAGAGTATATAATTAAAGAAGATGGGCAAAAGGGACCAGTTTACGATATATGAGGTGCCTCATTTTGTCGACAAAGTCATTTAGCATCTTATTCCATACGATCATGTTGCTATGTATTAGCGAGTTTAAACAAGGAACAATCACTGGTATTTCAATATCGAAATTCTACAGTATTACAAATTAAATGGCAATGCCAATACCAAACGGACAATACCGATGTTGCACGTATAAATTTACTGTTTTTGCTTATGATTTTTGTATTAAGTTACTGTGAGGATGAAAATGAAATATGAAGCAATAAAGATAATTAGACAAGTATAAATGAAAATAATTTGTCAATTAGATTTTGTCAACATAAAATTAGAGAAAATAATTTTAAATATGTTAAGATGTAGTTATATCCAATTACTTTTCGTAACTAACCTAAAAGTAATATTTAATTACATAATAAATGATTCCTCACCTTTCATAAAATTTACTTCATTAAAAGAAAAGAACGTGAGAAAAATCCGATATAAACATTATTTTCTTACATTTTATAGAAATGGATTTACCTATTTTGCAAATGTGTCTACATTTTTAAAAAAAATCAATTAGAAAAAATTCAATTGGAATGAAAAAAAAACTATGATTGTAATTAAACAGACTCACTCATGATTTTCAACGACTTGGCATGAATTTGTTCCTTGTTCAAATCATATATTTGATTGTTACTGCCCATAGCATCTTAGTTTTTTTAGTTTTTGTTTGTTTAAGAAACCGCTGCCGGCGACGTAGGCAATTGGGATTACAAACCTGTCGATCATTTTGTAGGTCTGTTATTTTACAATAAAAAATAAATCACTAGAGAACAATTGAAGCGTCTCGTTCCACGGTTGTATACAAGTAAAAAAGAATTGACAAGTACTAAAGAACACCAGGACATATAAGGATGCGGCATATATACATCATAATTATTGAAATATTTCATTATGTGTATCCAATAACTTGGACGTGAAATAGTTGAGTTTAAAATACGTAGCCGAAAATTTTATAAATAGCAGGTTTATCACAAAACAAAATCGATCTTTATTTTTACGGAAGGTGATGTGCTATATGTGCCGATCTTTCATAGCAGTCTTTTCAAATTCAATGCACAGTGCATGCTCCACAGTTATTACTCTTTGCCAGAATAAGTTAAAGTTAATAAATTTTAACTTTGCCTGTCGTAAAACTATAAGAAACAACTGAGTTTCACAAGCCATTATTATAAAAGTGAACTTGATTCATACTAGGTTCCCAGATTCAGTGTTCCTGTGGCAGGTTCAATTAATATCTACAATGACTACCGGGATAGCGTAATAAATGTCTCAACCTTGACATTTAAGCTTTGATAAGTTTATGTTGTGCTGTCCTCCCTCTAAAGAATCTATGTTGGACTCTTCCGCCTACTGTAAGATTAGTAGGAGAGAAGGCCTTGGGTGAACAGTAGTATAGGTTATTCTACCGAGGCTGTGACAGTTCGCAGCTGCTGTCGAACCCTCTGCAGAGTCTCGTCCGGGGAGGTAGACAGGCCTGAGCCCGTTTATGCGGGTTCTACGGAGATATTTTGGCCGAGACTACGGGTTCGGAAGACCCACGAAAAACTCGGTCTTGTTCCACATCTGCCCTCGTTGGGGGGAGCTGTTAAATATCAACAGTTGAATAGTTTGAACGCTGTGTCAACCGACACACAGTCACTAGTCGTGTAATACTCTTCTGTTGTACTTACTGTTTAATATATGATATATCTGTAACACTTGTTTTGTTATTTCTTTAACCATTTACTTGGTCATAACAGTTTACAAAATGATTCAGTGTATTTATTTCAGCTGGAATAGCACAAGCTGTAATAGTTTTAAATGGAAATTAGTATAAAAAGAAAACTGTTGGGGATGAAGACTGAGACAAATTGTCGTATATTGAATGGAACGAGAAATGGTATATTTTTGTTGACTATTTTCATGACAAAAATATGAACAAGTTATTTTGTATAGAACTGGAAAATGCTAACTTCATTAAGAAAGCGGATATCAAACAATTTTATTTTGACAGCATATATGACCTAATAATTTTTAAATTAAGATATTTTAATCATGGTTTTCAAGAAGGACCCTACTTGAAAATCCAATAATAATAACATTTTCTGTAATATTTCTCATGCCAATTTTAAATTTTTTCTCTTGAAATAATTTCTTGTCCGGTCTGTCATAAATATATAATAATATACCAGATATTTCGTTCTTTGAAGGCAGAGAAATCTCCTCTCAAAAATAATATCAATAAATTAAAGAGCAAAAATTGCACGATAATTTAATTTTCGTAGCATCTGATATAGCATTATATAGTATCATAGTAGCGCTGTCTATCTATTTAACTATATATATATATATATATATATATATATATATATATATATATATATATATATAATCGAGCATAATATATTTAAGCAAGGCACAAGAGGTTACTGAGTGTGAAATAATTAGAAAGCAAAAACATTACTAAGAAGCGAGAACAATAGAAGAATCTCCAGGAAGACAGTAGGTAACGATTGACTTAAACTGTTGAAGATCACAGTTAACTGGAAAACATGAAGCCGGAAGAGAGTTCCGCAAGCAAGAAGTGCGAGAATTGAAACTGTTAGCATAGAACTTACGGTTAAATCTAGCCAATTTAGCTGTAAATTGATGTGACCTATTTCCAATATAGTACAGCCATTAAATTCATAAAGTCTAGGTACCATCCGAACAATTACCATGAAAATATTTAAAGAAAAGTCACAGGGAAGCACCTTTACTGCGGCGAGAAAGTGATTGTAGCCGAGATGCCAGGTAAGAAGCAATAATAAGCACTTGACCATATGTGGCAGTAATATTCTAAGTATGGACGAACGGTAGACTTATAGATATGTAAAATAGATTTTAGAGAGAAAATTGTTTAGCACGACACAGTGACCCAACTTTCTTAGCAGCTGACCCAGCAATGGATTCAATAAATTCTTTCCACATTTTGCCAGCTGAGAAGACGCAAGGAGTCACTCTTCTGGAGGTTAGCATCAGTCATGTTGTTAGAAGGCAGGAAAAGGTCTCTCAGATGATTAATAGATAGCAGTTTCGTTTTGTTTTTATATATATATATATATATATATATATATATATATATATATATATATATATATATATATATATATATATATATAGGGATACAGACCATTATAAGTACATGCGTTTTATACAAATAAGTCCAAAGCTTACGAATGAACAAAAACATTTATCTTTTTCCATGTTAATGCACTTAATTCTATAGTGAAGATCAATCAGTTAAAACTTCAAACGCTAAGGTCTTATTGATCCGCTCTGATATATTTAAAGAAATATTTGTCATTTGCCATTCAAATAAGAAAAATAATATAAATCGTGAATTCTCTACCAAACCGGAATTCGTGCTATTGTTTAATTCCTCGTCTTCACTTGTGGTGTTTACGTTACTTCAGTCATCGGCACTTTAATAGAACAAACAAGTCAATTTTGGCTATTGATTGGCAATTTAGCCTTTAACTCACACATTTTTTACTGGCATTAATATTAATGATCATATATTTATTGTCTTGACATTTTGCTTCATTGCCAAAAGAAGAATTATTTGTACGGTTTTAACTGCAAAAATATAAAGACACTTTCCAATTCTTCGGTCATTTACTTATGCGACAGGCATCTTTTTAAAGGTGACCGAATTATAGGATACCAAGTTTGACAAATTTTCTTTTTATTGCTAAATAGTCTGTTAGCTATTGTCATGAGGAGCCAAATTAATAATGAACTGAAAAGTCTATTTCAAGTTTGTTATTTGTGCCTGCATTTCATAACAAACGCTGAGGAAGTTTGAAATTACAATAGCATGCTAATAAATATCTCTTTGTAATACAGTAATATTCCTGCCCGCAATTTTTATAAAGAATACTTTTTTTAAATATGTATTTAATTTATACTGCTGTCTTCTGTTTTATTTCATTATGTTTTCCGACCTATTTCCGTATGTAGATTACTTTATCCGGTTAACAGTTTTCAGCTACTTTCTTTTCGTATAAACAATTTCAAAATTACAATTGAAAAATTCTGGGATTTACATTTGCACCATTAGCTTATTCCTCTTAATGAAGGTATTTACTGAGAGATTGCTAAAAAATTCTAATATATAAATAATTTAATCATTAGGTCGTGTGAGAAAAAGATTTTATTACTAAACTGACAAAGAAAGTTTGCTTGGTTTGAAATTAGTAATTTTTATAAATATAAGGAACTTGTGATAGTGCTCCTAGAAACATGAGTATCTTTGTTCGAGTATCTTTGAAAACATGAGTATGTTTGAAGCTAAGCTCGCTAGTGATATAAAGTCAAATGGTTGAATTGACATTTCACGCGGAATTTCTGACTCTTCTTGTTTGTTTGGATCGGTGTGAAACACATTGAATTATAAAATAAGAACACAGTTCCTAGAGTGAAAAAGAATGGGGTTAACGTCCAGCTTCCTGCTTTGCTCTTGCGTGTGTTATCAGCTGTCGAAGTTATACCGGAAAGAATAAACCATTCTCACATTCTGCGAATTACAGTGTCGACAGACAGATGTCGTAGCTTGAATAACACTTTTATAATATTCACAAAAATATTTTCAACCAAACTATTATTAATCGATTTCTGAATTAGATTTTATTTTTAAGAGAATGTTTTCCTTTTCATCATGCTTATTAATTCTAACAATATTTCAATCACTTATCTTTCTCGTCACATCCAATATCATTCATCAATTATTCTTAATTTAAGATATATAACGATTGCCGTACACAATGCGGAAGATTTAACCTCAAACGAGAAGCAAGACATTGTAACGTTACTGAATGATGATGACAAAATTTTGGAAATAAAGAATGCAGAACAATCAAAAAAGAAATTTAAACATTGGAATATTATAACAACGAGAAAAACTAATTTTAAGAATGCCACAAAAATATTCGAGAAAAATTAAAAGGATTATAAGCCAGAAAAGTGATTTGACTATCAAAATCTATTTGAAATTGACGTTTCAAATATAAAAAAGAAACCAAACCATTTAAGTAAACATCCTAATGACAAACGGATTAAACTGGGCAAAGAAGTACATGAGATTTGATTTCTCAAACGTCCTTTTAGTGATGAATGTAGAGCAACATTGGCTGCATATTACTCGGTGAAGTTGAATTGTTCATGAAATGATCAATCAACATAAATTAGAAGACGAGACAGAAGCAGTTGAATTTCCTGTAAAAATGATGATGGTGTAAAATAAGTTCTAAGAAAACACATTTTTTGAGTTACAGGTCAAAACCAGTAAGTTGGAAGTAAAAGAGCATATTCAATCTAAACAGTACGTCTTTACATTCTGCCAAATTTACATGATGTCCACCTTCCAGAAAATAAACTTTCAAAGATATCAAGTTGATAGAATGAGCTACTGGCTCTGCAGTTAATAATAAAATGACAAACTTAAAGAAGTATTATGAAAATGAAAAACAATATTCAAGCAAAGATCTCTGTCAAGTAACAAAACTGGTGCGGCTAATGTTAAAGTAGAAATGTATAAAGAAATCAATCATTGAAAGATTGACGAACGTTATAGAGTGTCAAGGAAATTAACTGAACATGTTAAATAATAAAATATTAATTTATTTAGATATATTAACGGGGACAGGGGATGTACATGCATCCTCGTGCAACCCTCGTTACCCCACTTCTCTCATAGTGTATCTTAGTCCTCAAGTGCATGAGCGAGCTTGTCTGGGTGCCTTTAGATCTCGGACTGGTACGATGTTTCTGACCCAATGAGGAGTTCTGTTGCCTTTTCTGGACAGACGCGACATGCCCACTCGGAGTATCACGCATCTATTTTTTCTTGGGTTGATTATCCCTTCAATAAGAGTGCTAGGGTAGACGTTTTCTGGGTTTTAGCGTTATCCGCTTGATAGTCAGAATCCGAACCTTCATGTAACTCCGAAGGGGGCTATCTTTTCAGCACATGTATAGTATCGGGGCTACTGTATTACTATTTTGTAAACGGTTTCTGGACAGTGCAGTAGTCGCTGGTGGGGCCTCTCGATGGCATGATGAAGTGTACTGCACTGCCGTATCTCTGGACGACTTTCTCCAAGTCATTTATACGTCATAAATTTCAAAAAATTCTCCGATCTCTTGTCGATGACGAATTATTCTCCACCCTTCAACCTCTCTCCCACGGGCGGGATGTGGCAAGCCTCTCGCTGCTCTACGGAAAGTGCTCAGACGAACTACAATCCCTGGCACCGGCGAGGCAAAACTTCTCAGCAAGAACACAACATTCCCCACGTATAACATCGGTCAAAATTAAGTTCCACTCGAGCAGCTTCTTCTCGCGAAAATGGCCCCGTGGAACCGACTGGATGTTTCCCCGATCATAACCCGTCCAAGACTCGGGTTAACCGTTTATCCTCCGCTCCCCTATCCGCGCGCAAAAGGCCTCCAAACGTAACCCTCTACTTCGAGTGGCCCCCGGACATTTTAAAGGGTGAAACTCGTTGCAAACATACGCGAGGATATTGTATTAATCAAATATGTTTCTAGGGATAGCTTGGATTTATTTATCATATAACTTATTTTGTTTGCGTAATAAAGCCTGAGAAGCTGTTATGGATATGTTTTAGGGATGAGGTATATTCAAAAGATGTAATTCACGCACGTGGTGTTTTGTTCATAAAAATATAAGTAGGCACTGAAAATTTTGCCAAGAGTTGGTTAATGCCCATTGTATTGTGAAAGCATTGTATGCATAAAATATAACATTATATATCTATATATATATATTTGTGTGTGTGTGTGTGTGTGTGTGTGTGTGTGTGTGTGTGTGTGTGTGTGTGCGCGCGCACGCGCGCTTTTGGCATAGAATATAGACGCAGAGAAAGCTACATAAGATCAAATATCATACCATACGCGGTTGCGTACAGTAAATATGGAAGGGATTAAAATAGAGATGTCTTTGGAAAGGAATTTTTTTTTCACTCTCCCTCTCTCTCTCTCTCTGAATTCACCAACAGAAAAAAATAATGGAACCCTTCATCACCACAAGTATTTTTGCAGAAGACACGGGAACCAGAAAAGCGTGGGAGCTCAAACGACAAATGGATGGATGGAGCAGGCAGAGTGAGTAAAATTAAGATGGTAGGGTAGGGATGAAGCAATCTCAGATTGGCGGGACGCCGAGGAATAAGTCAGATGCAAGAATACGTACTTATAAATGAAATGCGTTCACATTTTTACCACAGGATGTGCGAAAAGTGGAAAGCAATTTTTGAGAGATTTGAATGCCTGCATCTTTTGTTTCCCACGTGGATTTTTTTTACGTTTTAATATAAAGGAGAAAGTTATAGTACGGACGAACAACGCTAAAAGATGAAGTCGAGCTCAAACACCCTACGATCATAACTGACTCCACCTTTGCGGCAAAATAGCTTTTTTGTCCAATTTTAAACAAATATTTCTTTTGTGTGCAATAATGAAACTTAGAAACGTCTATAGGCACAAAAATTCAGTTTTCCTGCTGAAAATTTTAAAATATGACCTGATAATTTACTTATATCTTCTGTTGAAATACCTGTTAACCCTCTATCGGCAGTAATGCCAATATTAATCTTCAAATTACCTTTTTGTCAAATGATATTTAATCCAGAGTTCAACCATTGCAAAATACAAAGTAGCAGATTTTAAACGTTAATGAACATTTTTAAGTAACTAAAATGATGACCTGATGTTTGTAAGGAGTATATATTTTTCATTACTCCATGAATTATATGGAATTTTATTCTGTATTTTTAAAATTACATAATTTCTGACAATGCTTTCAAACATCAGCAGAAACATGATAAAAAAAACAAAATACCATTATTATATGCCCTTTTATTCAGACCAGCATCCTCAGATTAGTTGTTATATTCACAGCAAATTTGTCGTTTTACTCTTCAGATTTCTGTGTCACATTTTCCTTCATCTCTTACTACACTGCCCAGGTAATTATATTACTGTTCCTGCAGAATTTTAACATCGCCGTTGTCTAAGAGTTACTTAAGTTTTCTTTCTGGTTTTGCCATCAACATAGTGCTATACGCGTATCCTATTTTGTTAAGATCACATGTACCAATAATAAATCATGGTAGTAGGCTTCTAGTTCTTTTAGGGTCGTCCTCGCTGTACATGTTAAATAAATCTGATGAGAAAAGCCATCTTTGTCTTACTCTTATTTGTATTTTTGCCTATTCACTAAAGTCATATTCTCAAACAAGCTATTTGTTACCGGTAGAAATTACGGATTACTCGAAAAAAAATTTTTTTTTAATATAAATGGCACTATCCGCATAGTTTATGCAGCTCTTAGTTCGTACCTAGCAGATGCCTTTGTGTAATCAGTGAAAACGGGATTAAGTATTTATGGATTTATATTACTCATTCTGATAGCATTCTGATAGTAAAAATAGCATTTCTTGTTCCAGTATCTTGAACGAAGACACTCTGTTCTTACCCTGATTCCGATCTACTTCATTCAAAGCCTATTTACTTGTCAACGATCCGATATATTTTTCTTTTTATCATCATTTACACTCATAAGAGACGAACGCATACGGTTTACTTGTTTATGATTTTGGAAACAACACGCACGCGCACACACACACACGCACACACACACGCACACGCACACAGACACATTACTGGCCTCAACAATCCTTTAGTTATGACTCCTGATGGACGTTTTTATTCAGTATTCTCATAATTTTTATGTCAATAAGAGTATATGCGAAAATATAAGATGAAGATTATTAAATAGTAAAAATAATAATAATAACAAGAAGAAGAATTACGAAAATAGAAATGTGATATATATATATATATATATATATATATATATATATATATATATATATAATCATTTCTTCCCAAGAAAAGCAATAGGTTCAACAAGCGAGAATTGCGAGAGAATAAACTATTAGCATAGGACTTACGGTATCTAGCCATTTCAATTGGAAAATGCTGAAACCTTGCTACCTATCAAGTACTGCGCTTAAATTCATAAAATCTAATTACCAAAGAGGAACGCTCTTCAAAATAAATGAAAATATTTACACAAGTGGCACAGGGAAGCTACATTACGACGATGGGATAGTGACTGAAGCCGAGATGTTAGGTCAGGACCAATAAAATCGCAATTTCTTATTTTTACTTTATAAAAAAATCTCAAAACAAATAGCAGAAGCACTAGACTAGCTGTGATAGCATTATTAAATGCGTAGACTTACAAATCTGTAAGTTAGATTCTTGCGAGAAAAATTGTCTAGCACAACAGAGTGAACCAACTTTTCTCGCAGCAGCAGACTTAGCAATTGAATCAATAGAATCTTTCTACTTCATATCAGCGGAAGACGTTAGCCCTAGAAATCACAAGGAATAACTCTCTTAGAGGTTAGCGTTAGTTATGCTGATGGAAGACAAAATCATTCTCTCAGTCGATTAAGAGAGCAGTTTCGTTTTGGAGGCGTTTTGTCATCAGCACAGATACCGAGTTGAGAACTAATGGCATCAGAACGGTCGTTGATGAAAATTAGGATCAATATAGATCCAAGGATAAAGTCCTTGGGAACATCTGCATTAATGTAAAAAGATCTAGAAGACTACGCGTCCAAGATACGTTTCATTTCGCGATTCGATAAGATTGAATCAGTTCAAAAATTCGTCCAGAAATACGGTAACCTTTCAAATTGTGAAGATCAGCATGCCGAATCCTGCCAAATGCTTTCGAGATATCCAAAGTCACAGCTCGAGCTTCACCATTCTTATCTAAAGCTTGATAGATTATTATATACATTAATACATCAGCAGTTGATCAAAAGTATCGAAAGCCATATTGCTTATCTGAAATAAGACCATGCGATGTGAGATGCTTAAATTAGAGCCAAAATGGGGTAGAAGGATAATAGGCCGATAGTTAGAAGTATCAGACTATTCGCCCGAGTTTTTAAATACTTTAATTACAAAAGAGTATTTCCAACAAGCTGGAAAGCAAGAAGCAGCAAGACGTTTATTGTAGAATTTAGAATTGTCAAGAGGACTGAGTTGCGATGTTCGATGCGAGGAGTGGGTGTAACGAACAAATCACGTGAAAAAGAATTTTGATCAGAATTTATAGAGAAACAAGTAGGGAAATCCACTATTTGATTGAAAGACTGAGCAACGGAAAAATTGAAAGTTTCAAACTCTAGAGACAATTCCATTGCCATTGGAAGAATTTCCACGATATAAACAACAAGGCTATCCTCGAATATCGAATATTTTTGACAAGGAGCACGATAGCAGAGAATTTACTTGTAGCGAGAAAAGAATGTAAGTTAATTTTATTTTTTTAATCAATTAGCCTCATGCAAGGCGATAATGCCACTAAGACATAAGGGATTATTCATGCTAGGCGGAGACGATACAAATATAGAGTTGGAGTAGACTTGAGACGGAACCGGAAAACCAGTCCTGAATAGGAGACTAAGGACGAACCTCTACTTTTGTTCAAAAGACCGGGGGCGGGTTGTGAACCGGACGATGAGTGAACCTGTCTATTCCAATTGAGGAATAAAAATAAATAAATAGTAAATAAAATAGGAAAGTAAAAAACAAAGGATAAAACACAACTCCTATTCAAAAATGATAGGCGAACGTATCTACTCGTCTTAATGAAAAAATAAATAAATAATACATAAAAATTCAGAGTTTAGGCGGAGATGTTAGAAGTACAGAGTGAAGGTATATTTTAGAAGTAACTGCAAACGCAATCCTAAGGAGGAAACCAAACATAAACCAGTATTCCTATTCTAAAGACCCCAGTGAAATGTGAACTTGACGATAGGTGAACCTATCTAGTTCTATTGAGGAAAAACAAATAGTACGTCAGTTTTCAGAGTCTAGGTGTCGACGTTGGAAGTATATAGAGTGGAAGTAAATAGAAATAGCCGCAAGCGCAATCCTGCGCAGGAAACAAGGAATAAACCAGTCGTCCTATTCAAATGGCCGCAAATAAGTGCGAGCCGGACGAGAGGCAAACCTATCTACTCCGATTGAGGGGAAAAAGGAAAAATAAATAGTAAAAAAAATCTTTTTTCAAGCGGAGACGTTAGAATTATACAACTGCAATAGATTTTAGAAGTAACCGTACGATAGGCGAATCTATCCAATGTGCTAAGTGATCTGTAGAACGTTTCAAAAGAAAAGATTATACTCTACAGAAATTGATACGAATACCATGAATATTGTAGAATTAAAGTTTGAGGCAGGTAGGTGTTTTTGTTTCCTGGTTTTCTCATATATCTTTTACTTGTAACTGTCATAAAATGATTATATTTTAAGCAGAAGACTAAATTACTTATCACTGTCCATCGTCTATGGCAATACAAACTGGCGAGAGCATGACTAAGGCTAAAGCATTATTTGGCCTCAGGGTGGCCCATCGCAAATACATACAAGGACGCCTATCACGACATAGTACTGCAAATACCTCGATATTATGCGACTGTTGAGCAGAGCAGCCACTCTAAGCGATACCAGAGATTTAGGGCTCCTTACAATCAGTCAAGATTCAGCCAACAGAAAATGTAAACCTCATAATGAAAAGTCACAGCTACTGATTAGTCAAATCATCAAAATGTTATGATAGTTGAATCATTAAGGCCATGGAAGAAAGAGACCAGTAAACTATATCCTAAACAAGAAACAAGGGATAAAACTCTAACCCTGTTCAATAAACAAGGAAGGAGTAGTGGGCGGGCGATAGACGAACATATCTATTCCTATTACAGCACAAGAGGCGGGACACTTTTATCGAGACACCATCGCTAGGAAGGCTGACGAATAAGGCTCTAGGTCCTTTCCAGGCTAAGGGGGATTATTAAAACCTCTCGGAAGTTAAAATCTAAGGAATATTAGCATAAAGTTGGATCTCTTGATTTCAAGCACATGAAACAAGTTCAACATAATTAAAATTAAAAGTTTAAATACACACACATACCTACACACGCACACACATATTTTACACTTGATACCGGAGTAAAGAGTTCGTTGTCAAATAGGACACTTATTCTTACTATTATCATAATTTCTATTTAAATGATAAATAACAGAAACCAATCAATAAATATGAAAAGAAACGTTACGTTTTAGTTCTTATTTATCTAAAAAGCATGCACATTGAGAATTCCTAGGTCTTTGCTTAATCTTAAACTGTCGGTGTTATGTTTGAGAACGTAATTACTTCCAGCTTTTTGACGACTGTACTCTGAATTAAAGGAAGAGTCTAGGAGGAAGCATTGTTTAATGTTTTCTGTACTATGATTTCGTAAGTTGAAATACTGTAGAGTAGTTCCTAATTCGTTTTATTGTTAAATCAGAGATGAAATTCAAAGCTAGTCTCACAGACATTGTTACCTCCATTACAAAGTTGAAATGCGATACACATGAGATAAACTGAGTTATAGTAAGAAGATGTATTTTAACTTCTGTACCTGGAGGAATTTATGTTGTATCGGTGTCAATGTACTTACACTAAGTAGAGGTTTATTGAATATGTTATTAATTAGTTTAAGTTTTAGAAAGTCGCTTTTGAGGAAAGGAGATAAATTATTTCTGTTATGATTAAAATCAAATACAATGTCTTTTCTTATAGATTCTTTGTTTATTTTTAGGAGCTAGTTTCTATGGAAGAAATGGTTAATTATTGAGCCTATATGTATATTACAGTCATAATCAATATAAGAAAAATACGAAGGAAGCTGTAGCCATATTTCAACTAAATAAAATTTGCATAAAAATATACAAAGAATATCTTTAAATATTTTTAAAATTTAAATTTGCCGTTAAGTTCCTTTTATTTAATGGAAACCTTTTTTCTTACCTTTTAAATTGTCTGTTGGAACAATTCAAGAGTTATAATTAAATAAGAAAATTGACCAGAGAAATAAACGGACATATTTCAATTCGAAGCATGGAAAGTTTTCAGTTAATATAACAGAGAATCAAATATTATTAGCAAAACATTTACTATTCTGTTCCATGCATGATGAATAATAGAGATTCTATCTGTTATGGGTCCTTACCTATAACTACAGAATGAACTCTTCCTAACACTATGTATACTACGCCTCTCAAGAGAGAGGGACGAATCGAGTCGAGCCGATAGTAGCCCACTCCAAACCAGACTGACAGTCATACTAACTTCGTTATTTCTACTCTTGTGTTCGTTTTGTTCTTCCTTGATCCTAACTTGGACCATAACACTATCAGAAATATTTAGCGTTTTATTTTGAACTTGAATTCAGTATTGTCATCAGTAAAAAAAACATATCCCCATTGGCTTGACTACAGATAGTCAAGAGTTTAATTTAATAACAACTTGGTTTCACAATGACCAAAATTTGAAGCAAGCCAGAATTTTAAGGAATTGTTACTGCCTTTTGCTCTAATTATTAACACTGCAACTACTACCCTTGATTTCCTTTTAATAAAAAAATTTTTTAAATTCAAATTAATAGTCGAAATTTGGTCAAAGCAACGAATCATGCATAATATAGTCCGTTGTAGTTGGTCCGAATTTTGACAGGCATACAAATAATACAGGTACAATTGAATTTTTTGGTCTTTAAATATTTTTTCAATCATTGAATGAGTACCTGAATAAAATCAGTATTGACTGATTTAAAAGTGGCGTCCTGATTTTAAAAATGAATGATAAAGTAGAAAAAAGAAATGAAAACTCATCGCCATAGGCTAAAAACGAACCATTAAAAACAAACACTGTTTTGTGTCAACGAAAGAAGAGTATTTCTTATTAACAGGATAAACTTTGCACTGATCATGCCTAAAACTCATTATTGAAATCCTCAGCCATATGTAACGAATAGAATGGTGACATTATCTAATTTGGGACATATTTTTTAAATGATATTTATCTCTTTTCTTAGATTTTGTAAGGCAAAACGTTACTTTGATGTAACTACATAATAAGTAAACTGGTTGAAAATGCATCTGAAAAACTATTGCCGCATCAAAAATGCCAGACACTAATAATTGTATTGTTTGCCTTGAATAATAAAAATATAACTCATTAAAAACGCATGTATATAAAAAGTATTAACTGTTACAGTTATTAACATAATTTTGTTTTCATTCATGTTTCGTTTCCTATGTAAGTTCTGACAATTAGTTTATAAATTCATATAGTATAATATTGAGATAATTAAGTCAGAAGTAATTATTTTCTGAATATTGCAAATTTCAATTCATCGCTGGAATATTTTAATGATTGATCCAATTGTCTAAAATTTAAGTTATTTCATATATTCTATTACATAATATGCATTACAGAATGTTTAGTCACAAAATGAAAAACAAAATGATTGTTCTTGAAAAATTACAATACCGACTTCAGCCTTCATTTTCTGCGTTTTAAAGTAAGTTTTCTTTAATCAAATTCTCGATGCACTTAAAGTGCATTGGATTTCTAATGAGATCACTTAGCTTTATGTGATTCGATCAAAACCATCATCGGCTCTATCTTCAATGAAGCTAGGATTTTACAAGAAAAACAAGAGTATTAAACATTCACAGCCACACATTCTCATTTCAAACCCAAATCCAGGTAGTTCTTGCGACCTGTCAAATTCATAACTACAGCTCGGCCCGTTCGATGTCTTTCATAGTGGACTCTACCACTTCCGTGATATTCTGGATACTTCCTTTTCTGGAACGTCCCTCTGATCTCTTTGTGATCGCTTTCCAGCTGTACAAATCGTTTTGGGATTCTTGAGTCATTCATGCACCAGACATGCCTATACAAACTCAGCTAAGTTTTGTCAATGACTGATAGGAAGCTCTTCACGTCCAGTTCTTCTTCTGATGTCATCATTCCTGATTTTGTCCTGACGAGTGACTCCCTTAATCAACCGAAGCTGTCTGCAAACGACTCTTGGTTTGTGTTATCCCTGTCCAGCATCCACATCCATACCGAAATGGTCACACTATTGTATTGTAAATGGTCAACTTGACCAGTTACGTAAAACGTACTTGTTCTTGAGTAGCAATCTCGCATGGTTGCTGTAGATAATTATCTCCTTCATGGCCGCTTCCTTCTGAGAACCACTCTCGAAAACTGCACCGAGATATTTGGGGTGTATGTCTGGCGCATGGGTGCTCCGAAGTGTGTGGCTTGGTCGAGATAACCTCGAAACGTCTTACGTCATTTTCATAGTCGTTCCTATCCCAAAAAAGTTTCGTAGCTAGATAAAAATGAGTGTATTAAAAGATTGGATATTAAAAATCTCCTGACCGATATTTTAAATCAATACTCCGTAAATTGAGACTATTCGCATTAAGATGAGGATGTCAAAATTGACCATCATTTATTAAACGTTAGGAAACAAGCTAAAACTAAAAAAAAAAAGTAAAATCTAAACAGAACAAAGCAACAAGCATAGAAAGTGATAAAATGAAACAATAAATACAGAAAAAATAAAACAAATACGAAAAATCGATTTATCGCCCTTTGTAGCGAGATATTCTTAAGTGGAATACATTTTTTGATAAAGGCAAATTTCGCCGGCGGATATTTTTGAAACAATAATCCTTTCTGCTGGACTTTGCCTAGCTGTCAAAAGTTGCTTAATATTTCTATTGTTTAGAAATCGCATATAAACGACGAACACCGCGGTTTTAGTTAGTCATAGAGATAGTTCTTGGAATAGCCATGTTGTTGATATCGAAAAGATTCTTCGTTAGGCGAATCTTCGAAGAAGTCACGAGTCGATTTTTTCCCTCAGAAATGGCTTTGTCAGTAGCATCTCAGGTTTCGTCTTTAACCAAGAGACGTTAAACGGATTATATTTTCCTTCACTGAAAGATCAAGACTCATCTTCTTCCCTCTCGGCCTCGTCAAGTTGAAAACTGGCAATGATGTGTAACAAAGAAGAATAAAATGAAAACAAATAAATTAAAAATAAATGACCTCGAATTGAAACTGTCTTTATAGCTCTGCTTTTTGATTTCCAAACGCGAATGCATGCAAAACATTTGAGCATTCTGGTGTAGCATATTAGCCATTTGACGAATAAGCTGCATTCATGGAAAAAATCGAATTCAGACTGGCACGAACGCAATACATGATTGAGGAAGGGCAGGTCGAAAAGGAGAGTGCTACATTTGTGTCATTTAAAAGAACGAAACCGAACGTAAAATCATCCTTGTACAGCTTGTACAGTTTCAATACTGATCTCTATAAGAGATCAGTACTGAAACTCAACTAAAAATAAGGATTTTCAAGGCAAATCATCCTGAATTTATTTGATCATACTTTATAGTAAGCTAACCTTGACAAATATCTTATAGATATTCATCGTGTGAATCATAACTTACGCAAATTAGAAAAAATACTTTTGTTTGAATATTTGACATGAGGAATTGCTATTATTAGATGATTGCTAATATTATTTCTTCAGATTCGTATCCTCATCTTGGGTATTTGGTGTTACAATATTTTGTCTGTTACACTCTCCGACATTCTTTAATTCTCTATAATTTTCCAGGAAATTTCAAACAAAACCATTTATTCAATCCAGGGAAATAGATTATTCTCATTCGTCTGTCCGTGCTAGAAGATTTCTCATCTTAGTCGAGCTTTTGACACGTAATGAGGAAGAAGAGCTTGAGAAGTCTGATACTCACGGGACGGATAGACGGAAAGTGGAAAACAACGCGGGACATACTTAATGGATTTGAACAAATGGACGGCAGAACAGTGTTTGGGAGAAATAACAAACAGACAAAACTTATTAAGAGCTACAAAGAACAGTGGAGGGCCATGATCGACTACATCCTAAAGAAACATGGCACATATAAGATGTTGATTGTCTCTTTCACTGGACAAGGTTACACGATTTTTTCACAACAGATACCTAAGGCTTCTTTAAAATATAACTATAAGGTGATAACTAGGCGTTTTGACCTTCGAGTGGGCGTCTTCCGACTAAATTATGTCTATATTGATGAAATGGAATCACACACACACACACACACACACACACACACACACATATATATATATATATATATATATATATATATATATATATATATATATATATGGGAGAGAATATAGTTGTTCCAACGTGATAAAAGTGTATATTTTAAAGAGAGAAGACGCCGCAAACGTTTTTGGTTATAATGTGGATTTTTTTATATATTATACTTTATTTTATATATTTTTTGCTCCACGTGTTTCTGCCTCACATGTACCTCATCAAACGAAGAATGGTTATTTCCACATATTATTTAAAGGATTTTTTTTCTTGTGTTGAGTCTTTTAACTAGTGTCTTAAACTAGCGGAAGTATGTTACTTTACTTACGGTGTAATAAAGCAATTAAGATTGGTCTGAGAAAAGTGAAGGGATGAGGTCTTTGTTCATATATTTTTATGTCCTCGTGTATATCTTTAGACCTTCTTCCATTCTTGTGCATTGTGCGTATATATATAATTTCTTCATACATATATATAGATTTATTACAAGGAAATATTACATATATACACAATTTTTATGGCGTGTAAGGTTATATTATTATATAGAAATCTATACAGTAACTACATGTATTTTGTATGGTATGTTTGTTTGTGCATGTGTGTGTGTGTGTGTGCGCGCGCGTGTTCGTGAGTGTATATATATATATATATATATATATATGTGTGTGTGTGTGTGTGTGTGTGTGTGTGTGTGTGTGGTTCGACTAGTATGTTTTGCCACTATTTTCTAGCACATAAGATTTGCACTATAGTGTGGCCCACAATCATATCCGAAAAAAACGCCTAGAATTACATAAAACTCTCAAAAAACGAAGTTACATCACACCACTAATAAGCAAGGCTCTTGAATTAGCAGAAAAATGCATTTAAGCCAACTACAAAGCCCAAAGAAACGTATGAAAGAATGCTTAAATGAAAGATATACTAAAAGCAACAAAAATAATTAAAAGCAAACGTCAATCAAAAAACTTAAAACACATTAACCTCATCCAAATTTAATCGACTAACATTACAAGGGGTCACAAAATGCAACAATAAAAGATGTGGGGTTTGTGATATCATTATAGAAAACTCTACAACAATATTCACAATAATGAAAAACTTAAATTGCCAGACAGAAAACTCTTTGTGTCACAACACATCCACAAATGCAACAAAGGTAAATTTAAAATTATGCTAATATATCAAACAGACGATTGCTGTTACCAACAAATACAAGAAAAAACTTCCTAAACAAATTTAAACGAGAATTAAACAAATCATAACCCCACACATAAACACACACAATATACACCTAGTGGCAAAACACACTAGAGGAAACACACACGCACACACACGATCCCTACACACTATGCAAAGTGGGTAGATATATACTATTTCCTTGTAATAAAACAATATAGACAGTGGGGGAAACAAATTTTCGTATATATACAATTTTTTATTTATTGTATTTTTACTAATGAAGATACATACTTTTCATATAATTAACTGTACACAGAATAATAACTAAATATGCATAGAAAACAGAAAAAATTGATTTAATCGCTATTTTTTCTCTCTTCCTATTAAATTCAATATACGCTATGGTTCTAAATTCTCCAATCCTTCTTTCCTCATTGTGTGTCAAAGGAATTACATCTCTTATTTTTAGCAGTAGTTTTTTGTAGTTTCTACTCGAATGAAATCGTTATCGTTGCTCACATGCTATGTCTATCATATTCTCGGCATTCATCGGTAGAACCACATCTTCGTCGCTGGAAACTTTTCTTCCTCTGTGATATTTTCCAGCACACACTGCCACATTCTATATTAGATACTACATAACAGTTCATTACTCATTTCTTTGTTTCTAACAAAATTTTCCTATTTCTTAACACTTTGCTTAGTTTATAGCAATTCAGCATGCTTTTCATTGTTTCTAAGTGTTAAGGGGTCTCCCCTCTTCACACAAATGGACTCACCCAAGGTATACATATACTATTACCAGTGAATACCCGAAGAGTCAAGGAGTCGAGACGGAACGACAGAAGAGTAGTAGAGTTCAGCAGTAGTAGAGACACACACACAGAGACGGCGGCAAGCGTCACGGTTAGCGAGCACGTAGACTCAGTAAGGAGTCATACCGCGATACTTCAATACCAAGACTATAAATATATATTATTGCTACTAACCCGCATTCCTGGTTCTACTAACCCATATTACCAGTTTGTATTATTACGTTAATACATTTATTTTCCTTATCTATTCCTGACGTTTGTTATTCATTGATATCGGATTTCATCCCGGAATTGGCAACGAGAAATTCGAACTCACACGGGAAGGAAATCGAAACAAAATTCTCCCTCGTTGTCCACAAAAAAATTGGCGACGAGGAATTCGAACTCACACGAGAAGGAAAACGAAACAAAATTCCCCCTCTTTATCCACAACAAATTGGCGACGAGGAATTCGAACTCACACAGGAAGGAAAACGAAACAAAATTCTCCCTCGTTGTACACAACAAATTGACGACGAGGTATTCGAACTTACACAGAAAAAAAGTCTCCTTTGCCGATTTTTGCCAGTGTCCACAAAAACTTGGCGACAAAAGATTTACGAGGACTAAAATACGGAAAATCGAGTTTTTCGTAAGACTTTTATCATGGAGGATTTTTAAAATATTTTAGTAGAACTTGTAAAAAAACAAAATGAACAACAATTACAACTCCAGGAAAGAATGGAAGAAAAATGGCAAAAACAATTACTACAAACGCAGGAACTAATATTAAAGGTAGCGGGTAACAAACAACAAAATATCGAAAAAGAGGCGACTTTTTCCCAAGACGCAGTGTGGAATACGCATAGATACATTCAATTACTCCCTAGAAGAGGATAAACATTTCGGGGACTATTTCAGACGTTATGAAGACATCTACAACATCGATTGTCAAAACTGGACAGAAGCAAAGAAGCTACGTCTGTTGCTCAGAAAATTAGGAACTGAGGAATATACAAAATTTGTGGATTACATTTTGCCAAAAAAGACGAACGAATTAACGTTTGACGAAGCAGTTACATGTCTTACAGAGCTTTTCAGTCCAAAAACGTCACTCTTTCACAAGAGGTGGGAATGTCTTAACCTGGTAAAGGGCGAAAATGAGGACTATTCTACGTTTGCCGCAATCGCGAATAAACATTGCGACGACTTCAAGTTGGCAGAATTAACACCGGACAATTTCAAGTGTCTCATTTTTGTTCTCAGCAAAAGACAGTGAAATGCGCAAAAGAATGCTTTCAAAACTACAAAATGAATCTGAACTAACACTACAACAATTATCAGAAGATTGCCAGAAATGCCTGAGTATATAGAAAGACTCGAAGAACATTGAGGAGTCAGAAGTATCACATATACGTAAGTTAAACAAAAGTTTACGTTCTTCACCCTCCCCGGAAAGAAAACAAAAATTCTATAATGGAAAAAGTACAGCATTTTGACCAAATTATGACGAAAATAAAAACAAACATGATCCCCCCCCCCATCTGCATGTTATCGATGTAGAGGACTTCACTGGAATAAGGATTGCCGTTTTAAATATAAAAACTGTCTTGTGTGTGGAAAAGTGGGGCACAAGGCATCCCAATATAGGAACAGAAAAGCTACTTGTAGGATAAGAGCTACTAGGATGCATGACGAAGACAATACCAACATAAGGAAATATGTGGAACTTGAAATTTTAAATAAAAAGATAAAATTGCAACTAGACTCGGGTTCCGATCTAACGATAATTAACCTACAGACATGGAAAAAGCTTAACAGACCAACCATGTTACATACACAAAAATTTGCTAAGTCGGTGACAAGAAAGCGTATAAAATTCGAAGGAGAAATAATCGTAAATGTTAAATTTCACGGGAAAACAAAAAAAACTCAAGATATACGTAATGAAAGATACAGAAAATCTAGTGGGTACAGACTGTATGCAAAAGTTCGACGTTTGGGACCTACCTATCAGCTCATTTTGCAAAAAGTTAGACGGTGAAACATCAGATGCGACAAAGTTAAAAGAAGAATTACATAATCAATTTCCCGAGGTATTTGCGAGCGGGTTGGGACGATGCAACAAATTTACAGCTAGAATTGAATTAAAAGAAAACGTGCAACCAGTATTTAGAAAGAAGCGAAACATACCGTTTACTACTATAGAAAAAATCGACAAAGAATTAGAGAGACTTAAACAAACTGGGATCCTTTCAAAAATAGAGTTTAGTGAATGGGCAGCACCGGTAGTCTATGTAAAAAAAGAAATCAGGAGAAATCCGTGTATGCGCAGATTTTTCGACGGGGCTAAATAAGGCTATAAAAGACCATCATTACCCATTACCGAGCCCAGAGGAAATATTTACAAAGCTCAACGGCGGTAAGATATTTTCCAAAATAGATCTTGCTTATCTGCAAATCCCAGTACAAGAAGAGAGTACGAAAATTCTATGTATTAATACGCACAAAGGGTTGTACAAATTCAACAGACTACCGTTCGGAGTAAAAGTGGCACCAGCAATTTTTTAGCAGACGATGGACACAATGCTCACGGGCCAGAATTTTGCGACCGCTTATCTGGATGACATTCTAATTATGAGCGACAATGTTGAAGAGCACACATCGCACATAAAGGAGGTTTTCAGAAGACTTCAGGACTTTGGGTTTAAAGTAAAAGGAAAAAAGTGTGATTTTTTTCCTAAATGAAATTAAATACTTAGGCGATATAATTAATGAAAGTGGCAGGAAACCAGACCCAGAGAGGGCATCGGCAATTAAAAACATACCTGAACTAAAAAACGTTGCAGAATTACAAAGTTTCCTGGGCCTAGCTAACTACTATGGCGAATTTATTGATAATATGCATAAATTAAGGGCCCCACTAAATGAGTTACTAAAAAAGTAGAATAATTGGAATTGGACAGAAGGAAATAATACAAAAATTAACTTCGGAGTTAGAACTGACACATTTCGATCCCAAATTAGAAATTATTATTGCAAGTGACGCGAACTCACATGCGGTAGGTGCGTGTATTCTACACAAGATGCGGGACGGTACAAAGAAACCCGTTGCGCACGCATCTAGATCATTATTACCGGCGGAGAGAGACTATTCACAGATCGAAAAGGAGGCATTAGGCATAATATTTGCAATAACTCGTTTTCACAGATATATTTATGGGAGAGAGTTCACGCTCCAAACGGACCACATACCCCTTCTGACGATTTTAGGTTCAAAAAAAGGTCTACCAGTCTATACAGCGAACATACTTTTAAGATGGGGAACTGTGTTACTAAACTACAATTTCAAACTTGAGTTCTTACCATCAAAGAAAATTGGGCACGCTGATGGACTATCGCGATTAATACCGGCGAAAATCGAACCGTTGGAAGACTCGGTAATAGCGGCATTACAAGCTGAAGATGAAATCAGTAAAGTGTTATACAATACAATAAAGGAACTACCTGTGACTTTGCTATAGATAAGAAGAGAAGCAGAAAAGGATGAATTTATTCAGAATACCAAGAAAAAATAGAAGAGAAGGAAAGGAATTTAGCAGACAGCTTCTCAATCTGTGACTACATATTATTGTATAACGAGAGAGTGGTAATACCGAAGTCGCCACGAAGGCGAATCTTGAAAGATTTTCATTTAGAACATCCGGGAAAAGACCGGATGAAGGCAGTTATGAGAAGTTTTGTCTACCGGCCTAACATCGACGATGATATTACGCAAATGGTGGAAAGTTGTAAAGGCTGTGCTGCTGCGGCGAAAGCATCACCCTCTATACAAAAGCCATGGCCTAAAGTTGACAGACCATGGTCCAGAATCCACGTGGATTACGCAGGACCCATAAAGGGTTACTACTACTTAATAACAGTAGATAGTTTCAGTAAATGGCCTGAGGTTTCCAGATTCAAACACGTGGATTGCTTGGTAACTGATAACGGTACACAATTTACCTCCAGTGACTTCAAAGAATTTTGTGAGACATACCAAGTAAAGCATATCAAGATAGCTCCGTACCACCCGAGGTCGAACGGACAAGCCGAAAGATTCGTAGACACACTAAAAAGAGCTTTAAAAAAAGCCGAAGATGTACCGACGGAAAAAGCGATACAGCAGTTCCTCCAAGTATACAGAATAACACCTAACGGTAACACACCATCTGGTCTTTCACCAGCGGAATTGATGTTTGCCCGGAGAATACGGTCTGTGTTTGATAAATTATTGCCAAACAAGAACAAAAACCAGTATACACCTATTGTACCAAATAGATCATTTAAACTAAGAGAACGCGTTTACTTTAGGATATTCATAAATAATATGGCTTACTGGGAGCCTGACACAATAATTAACAGACTGGGAAATGTGATGTACACAGTACAAGGCGAAAAGTTTACCCATAGAAGACATATTGACCAAATACAAAAAAGACGGGTTGAGGAGCCAAGCTCGTCACCCGCAGAAACTGACGATTCAGTGGATGCAATCTTTGAAGCTTTTGAGATTCAAAGACCAAAGGAAGATACAGAATTTAGAAGGTCAAACAGGAAGAAAAAATTTACTGAACCTCTGATCATCAACCATAAGAGAAAAAAATACTAACTCCCTATCTAAGGAGGGGGTGTTAAGGGGTCTCCCCTTTTCACACAAATGGACTCACCCAAGGTTTACATATACTACTACCAGTGAATACCCGAAGAGTCAAGGAGTCGAGACGGAACGACAGAAGAGTAGTAGATTTCAGTAGTAGTAGAGTAAGTCACACACAGAGACGGCGGCAAGCGTCACGGTTAGCGAGCACGTAAACTCAGTAAGGAGTCATACCGCGATACTTCAATACCAAGACTGCATATATATTATTGCTACTAACCCGCATTCCTGGATCTACTAACCCGCCTTATCAGTTTGTATTATTACGTTAATACATCTATTTTCCTTATCTATTCCTGGCGTTTGTTATTCATTGATATCGGATTTCATCCCAGAATCCATAACACTAAGAATATTTTTGATCTCTTCTACATTTCGAAAGGCATCATTCACTAACCCTATAATGCTATCAAATTTCTGTATCATATTCTCTGTCGTTTGTTACTACACTACAGAGATGGATTTCTACAACAACTTGCTTTTGACATCCACAAAACATAATTCGCAACTTGCGCGCTCACTTTTATGACAACCATTTCTTCCATCATCTTGGAATTACCGGTTAATACTTCCCCTTTGCTTTCATCAACAGAATATCAGTTGTGTATCGTATGCGGCTTTCTTCGGATCGTCCTTCTGCAAAAATTAAATAATACCATTGAGGAAATACAGCCTTTTCGTATTCCCTACTCTATTTTTGTATATTCATTACCTATCCGCACAGGTGTTGTCTTTTACCAGTAGATGTTGCGGATTACTCGAATATATTGCCTGTGTAAATCAAGCTTTCCTAATATTTCAAGGAGCTCTTTGTATCGTACACAAGATGTTAAATTAGATTTAAGCCACAACCATTTACTATCCCAATGTCGTAGATCATAAAATTCATTCAAAAGCACTTCTCTTCGAAAGTTCACGTGTTAGGTAGTTCAGAAAAATAGACATGCGATACTTGAAATCTTTCAAACCTAGATGCTTTCAAAGTCGATGAGAATTCAGTTAAATATTTTGAAAATTTAAGTTTTCTTTTTTTATTTGTCTTCAGCATTGACCACTAGAAATCTGATGCAAACATAAAAATCAAATAATGTAATAATAACCGTCATGTTAATCCGTCATTTTATTTCTACCAATGTTATATGAGATGTTTAATAAAAACAAAACCTGATTTTATCTCTTTAATTTCAATAAGTTTAGACTTTCTCATACCTTTAATATTTTCCCTGCATGTCTGTGATAAAAAGTTGTCTGTAGGTGAGAGTGACTGTGGAGTTTCACCTCCTTCAAGTTTTGAAGACTAGATTTGCCTCCTTGGCCTCAATCTATGACAATGCTACATATCTGAGCTGTATCATTTGTATCAAATTATTACTGCCATTACTTTTCAAATAAGAAAACTTCATTTTTCGAGAATTTTTCAAAACTTTTGCTTCTAAAACTTTTAGATAAATTTTATATGTGGATAATGTCTATAGGTCTCATTCCAGAAATTAAGTACAAACGCAAAGCAAAAACAAATGTGTATTTAAAAATGCAAAATGTTTACGGTAGGATAAAAAACTTAACATATATTCATTTAACCAGCAATAGACATAAAAATATAGGATCACGAATCATTTAAAACTTAATATCTAGCCACCCCTCAATTAAACATCTGATTTAACCTGCTCTTTTTATTTTGTTAGCTTGGTTTTAAAATTAGGGTTTTTGACTTATAGCAATTTTGTAATTTTAAATGTATATATATTAACTTGTAATTAGTTCATTAGAGACAGATATTCAAAATGAGATTTAGATTCGTCACTTAAACTCATATTGAAAACGACAAGAAGCTAACCGCTTTTTCCTTAATTTAACATGTGGGTATGTAATGTTTTACTGAAAATAGGTGCATCATTGCACTGAAAGTTAATTTAGATGCGCAAAAAGCAAAGCGATCATTAGAACTCTAATATCTCTCACTCTCTTATTCCCCCCTCTCTCTCTCTCTCTCTCTCTCTCTCTCTCTCTCGTGTTTTCCACACATAATTTAATACACTCAGTTAACGTCATTATGGGCAGAAACGATTTCCTTGATGGGCTAAGGATTTTCGATACCAAGAGTCAAAACCATGTCTACTAAAGTATAGGTTTCGAAGGCAGTTCTAAAAGAATGATAAATCTGATGAATACGTTGCCCCAATGTCTTTCCTCTTCCACTCATCTTTTTTTCGAAATTCGTTGCACACAAACGCACACACCCTCTCTTTCACCTGATTTACAATTCTATACTTTTTTTATAAATCTTGCAATCATTCTTTTCCCGTTTTATTTACTTTTTCCTGCCTTCATTCGCTGATTATTATTATTATTATTATTATTATTATTATTATTATTAATGATAATAAAATTACCCCTGTTGTTAATACAATTTTCTTCCTGATAATGTTCATCATCATAATCATCATCATCATCATCATTATATTATTATTATTATTAGTAGTAGTAGTAGTAGTAGTAGTAGTAGTAGTAGTAGTCTTTCCCTAGCCTTCTTCAACTTCAATAATCCCTGCTAGAATATTGATCTTGAAAACCTTGACTTCTCCACCAAGAGAAAACATGTTTTTCATGCAACCATCTAAATAGCCGCTTAATTGGGCGACCAGCTTCTTCTACACAGAGTTGGCTTGATCAAAATACACGCAGATCTCATTACGCTCATACACAGGCCGGATCAATCACACAATTAGAAACACACTGGTAAAGACGTGTCCCATTAAACCTACCAGTTTTGCATAGTCCGAATATTTACCAAATTCTAGCCGAAACTACGGGGACTGTATTAGCTAACATGTGATGTTTTGAAATCAATACACATTGAAAAAATGATAGATAGATAGATAGATAGATAGATAGATAGATAGATAGATAGATATGCATGTGTGTGTGTGTGTGTGTGTGTGTGTGTGTGTGTGTGTGTGTGTGTGTGTGTGACTGTATGAATGTGTGTACGTACTGTGTATACATGAGAATGTAAATAATCAATGTATATGCTCGTGATTCACCTCGGAATTGCCAAAAGTTGTATCGACCAACATTTTGGAAAGATCTTTAAACTTCCTAAATTTCTATGGTTATAAGTTTTACACTACTTTTACAGAAATAAATAAATAAATATGTGATGCGATAAAAAGTTTGACAATAAAATAATATTTGGTAAAGTTATCTTATTTGCTTTGCAAACTCTGAAGAAACTGGAAACACTAAAAGAAAAAAAAAGAAAGAACTGTTAAAACTGAGCGATAAGTCAGCATCTGTGAACATTTTTGCAAAATAGATTTTCGTTATGTAAAGTCAATGTTCTTGAATACACATTTGTGTCAGTGTATAATGCCGTTTCATGATATATGTTACAACCTCTGAAGTATTCTTCATCTAATAACCGTGAAACATCTGGTGTTGCAACTGAATGGTCAATGTCCATATTTAAAGTCTGGTTGCACGGATCCGATTTGTTTTTATGGTTTATCAACCCTTTCTGGGTTATTTAAAGCCAAAACATATTTCGTATTATAGGAAATCGCTTACAGTATTCTCTGTACTTAGGTTTTGTAGTAATTAATTGCTTTTGACTTTTAGTGATGTGTAAATATGTAACGATATTTATGTATTCGTTTTCTAATAACGTTTTTGTCTAATATGTAATTACTATACTTAGCAATTACATATTAGACCAAAACAGTTTCATTAAAACATAATAATGATATATATATATATATATATATATATATATATATATATATATATATATGAAGAAATATAGTCTTAAAGTGTGCTATATTTATGGGATAAAGTGCTCAATATCAGAGATAGAGTGTGTGTAAATATAAAAGTGAACATAGAAGTCAACACTTAGAGGCGACAGTAGGTTTCATGCTAGATGCAATCGTCGGGCCACGAGTGCTGTTATTTTTCTTGGCTATTTATATATACGGGTCAGTGGTGCATTGTGGGTAGTCATTTTTGGCAGATATTTTATCGGAAGTTGTTTATTTGTTTATTTATTTATGCCAAATTATTTTGCTTGTTTTTATTTATTTTTGTTTTTTATCCTTTATATTTATTTTATTTTTATTTATTTATTTATTGTTTATTTATTTTTTTATTTTTTCAGCTACAGTTGCACCGAGAACATGTCACAAATAATAAAAAAACACAACAGGAAAATTATTAACAAACCACACGAACAAATTAAACCCACGTGCAACTTCAGAATAAAAAACGAATGTCCCTTAAACGGTATTGTTTACAAAACAACGTAATCTACCAAGCCACGATAAAATCACCAGATAATGAAGAAAAAGTATACATAGGAGGAACTGAAGGACCCTGCAAACAAAGAAATTATGTACACAAAACATCTTTCACGAATAGTAAATATGCGAACATCACAATGCTTTCTAAGTATATCTAGGAAATAAAAACAAAACGCGCACCACACCAAAAATATCTTGGAAAATAAGGAAAAGATGATCAGCCTACAACAACCTATCAAAACTTGCAAACTTTGCTTGGAGGAAAAAATAGCTATCATTACCTTCCCAAACCAAAATAAATTATTAAATAAAAGATCCAAGCTAATCTCAAAATGCAGACATGAAAACAAATTTTTACTACGTAACTTAAAAATCGAAAGCTGAAAAAATAAATAAATACATAAACAAACAAAATGACAATAAAATAAACAAAATAAATTAATCCAAACAAATTACCAAATCACACCTGTTAGAATAGACGAAATAGAATAAAAAATAAGGAACAAAATCAATAAATAAAGTAAATAATAAACAAAATATTAGACAACAAAAAATCAAAACAAAAAATCGGACGAAAAATAGCTATAACTGTTATATAACGATAAAAAAAAATGAATAAAAAATAGTATACTGCGTTACTTAAAAATCGCAAACCAAAAAGAGAAACTATACAGTGTAATAAATAAATAACGACAAGTATAATAAATTGATCTAAATACATCCAAATATATAAATAAACTAACACCCGATACCGATAAACTAGCCGTTTAGAAAAAACAAATAAAGATAATCAATCCAAATAAATAAATTAAAAACTGTTCCCGCCAAAATAATAGTCAGAACAATACTTAGGCAACAAGAATTAATTTAATTAATATGCCTGAGTGAAATCGACAGACAAAGCCTGGAAGTTATTTTATTACAATTTTCCAGTGTGTATATAAACTATCGTACATCGGGAACAAATTAATAGAAAAAATACATTGCTGAATTATAACTTTATCTAAAACAAATGCCAGGTGAAACTAATGTGAAATCTTCTCTAATGAAATTCTTGATAATAATAAATATTTGAACATGATCAATTTTGGAATGTTTCACCTTAAACTTTATCCGGATATATATATATAAATATATATATGTTGAAAAAATATATATTTAAGGTGTGCTAAATTTATCTGTAAAGGGCTCAATATCAGGGATAGAACGTGTGTAAATATCAAAGTAGACACTGCAACAGTCTGTTTAGATGGCCTTTATATATATATATATATATATATATATATATATATATATATATATATATATATATATATATATATATATATATAGTAGGAACATACTAACAAGATTATTGGCCATTTGAGAATTCCAGTGACTATGAATAAAATTTACAATGACAAATTTAGTTCTTGAAAATTTTAGCACTACCTTCTTCTTTTCTTTTATTCCCCTTTCGAAATAAAATAAAAAAAAGAAATAAAAAAGAGTGGCAGGATTTCTCCTGCCACTCTTTTTTATTTCTTCTTCTCTTATTCTTCTCTCATTTCATTCTACTTTCTCCTTTTATCTTTACATCTCTTTCAGCTTTTCCTTTATTTGATTTAATTCATTTCTTTATTTTGTTTCAACTCCTTTCTTTTTCCTCCTTTTCATTCCTTCTATACTTCTCACTTCCTTCCCTCGTTTTCTTTCCTCGTACATTTCTTAATGTCAGTCAATCCTTTCCTCCTCACCCATCCCTATGCTATGCCAGTTAAGGCTGTAACACCAACACTCAACATCTCAGCAACCGAGCTTTGTCTTGCATAAAAATATTTCTTGACAGAATAGCTTTTGCACTCTTCGTCCTAAGCAGATTTTTTTTTCAACAAACGCTGTTCAAACAAAACTACCGCTCCTAAATCAGTCAATATTCATATCTCAAAGATTTCAATCTACAAATTACGTTTCGCCACAAATAAATTCCTTCAAAACATATGCAATGTTTTTCTCTAAAATTTGTTTGCCTAGGAGTGTGGAGAATTTAAAAACAGGTGCTTATATTTCAGTGGTGATAGTATGAAACATTATGACTTATGTTTTATTTTTGTCGCCGGATAATTCATAAATTCCTCACAAATATCAGACCAAAGAATGGAAACAGTGTCCCTAACCATAGTCCATTAATAGGAAAGACAATAATAACAACTTTCCTCAGCCGTTTAATATTTAACGCTATCGTCTCAATCAGTTTCTCTGAAAGAAAAGAAAATATTTTGTACGAGACTAAAGTTTAGGATCATCTGGTCAGTCAGTTAAGTGCCATACGTGATACAGTAGGCAGAAGTTTTCCCGCAGTAGGCTGTCGTTTCTTTCTACAGTAGACTAGTATTCAACCCATAACTAGGGAGAGAAAAGATGGATTCAAATACCTTTTCCAAGGATATTTGCGCGGAAGTGAATGTAGCGAATCGAACTGGAATTTGAACTTGGCTCTCCGGTTTCTTATTCTGGTGCCATTATCCATTACAACACCTGCACATCCTCCGTAATTTTAGATAGTTTGAAGAGTTCGCCACCTCGATGGTTTGCCCTGTCTTCCATTTCGTCGTAGAGCATACAGATTAGAGAATGCAGCGGTCCGGACAGTCACAGCGAGCAAGACTGATCGACATGATTTGATGGGGCCAAAGATTTCCTCACATAGACACATAGAAGCAAGGCATATCCTGTTGGTTCGCACATTGTTAGATTTCCGCCCCCTTTGTCTGTCACCACGTGTTCTGGATTGTGAAGAGTCGTTTTTGACTTCTGCTAGAGCTTTTCTCTTTTCAACCGAGGACAGGTTCTCGTTTTTGATTGATCAACCGGTCAATTTCTTTCTGATGCTCGTCGAACCAGTCCTGATTTAACATTTTCTGAAAAAGAAAAAATTATAAATTGAAGATCACATGAATTCAATTTTTATACATTAGTGTCCATCTGTTTTTGTGTGTGTGCGATGTTTGTGTAGATATTTATAGTAACAGGACAGGTGATTTTGAACTATCATGATTGGACTTCAAAGATGATGTTACAAAATAATACTCGGGGGGTGCTAAAATGTTCCTGGCCAGACGAAGAACCTTAAAAATATCTGCCTTTTAATCATATGATCAAATTTTGTGAAGTTCAACACCCATTTGTATTTTACTTAATGTTTTTATTTATTTCATGAAATTAAATATCTTTTAAATTAAAATGCGAGATAGCCAGAATAAAACCTACAGATCTCGGACAGTAAAGGAAGTAATTTTGTACTGCAATATATATCCACGAATGTAAACCCATACGTATTTCTGTTTACATGGAAATGTTATATATACAATTCATAGTAGTATTTAGGGGCTTAGATTACACTTCCATACGATTGTAATGTACTTTTCACAGTTTTATAATGTGAAAGAATTTGTCATCGAGTGATGAATGAAGAATGAAAAGCTGGAAGAATGGGAATTCTCGAAATTCTTAAAAATAAAGTTTGACTTATTTTTAAATTTTGGACGGTTATGTGAACTCAGCCAGTTATGTGCCATGCGTGATACAAACTTGGGCGATCATGTATCTTCCGATACATGACTGACGAGGCATATTTTTTTCTTGCAATAGGTTGCCATTTCTTTCTACGGTAGACCAGTTGACATCCAAGGCTATAGAACCAGGTCTCTCCTGCTATTTATTTACTGGGAGGGGGTGAGAAGAGGATTCAGTTATGTGACTATAAAACTGAAAGTAAAATTTGGCCATCTTTAAACGCACAAATAAATTCATGTTTTATTACAAAATTATAAAGTATACATTGTGGAATTTCCGAGTATGCTATTAAAATTCGTAAAGATATGAAGTCAGTAGAACGAGAACTGGAAAAGGTTATATGTTTAAAGTGAAGCAAAGATTTACGTAACTTATACAAATACAGAACGAGTCAATAAAGCAATAACGAAAGAAGCGAAACATTTTTCTCAGAAAGTAACAGCATAGTGCTGATTATCGGTAATATCTCATCGGATGTTTGCAGCAAAATAATTCCAGGTCACAGACAGGAATGTTTGCTTTGGTGTTTATTTAGTTGAAGTGTTCATAAGTGCGTTTGATTGTTTCTGTTTTTATCATTAACTCTCTTCCTAATTCGGTGTTTAGAAACCGAGAGAGGAGGCAGTGAAAAATATACTTATTCAATTCAGCTAATGATAGATTTACTTCTCTTTATTTTTCAGCTGTTAAGGAAGACTTAAAGTTTTTCTTCTTCCTACAATTTTTCTTTTTTTAAAAGCAAGGCAGTAATGCCACTTAGACACAAGCGATTACTGGGTGTGGAAAATTTAGAAAGCAGAAATATTACTAAGGAACATGAACAAAAGAATAGTAATCAGGAGGACAGTAGATAGCGCATGAGATGGCATTTAATGTTTTTTAGATTGAAATTAACTGAAAAGCATGGAGCCGGAAAAGAGCGAGAACGAGCGAGAAGTGCGTGAAAAGAAACTCTCAGTATAAAAGTTACGGTTAGATCTAGCCAACTCAACTGCGAACCCATGAGACCTCGTCGCCAGTCTAGTACTGCGCTTGTTCATAAATAGTTACCATGAATGTATTTATAGAAAAGATACAGGAGGCAACATTACGGCGGTGAGAAAATGACTGAAGCCGAGTCGCCAAATCAGGACCAATAATATTTCTGATTTTTCTTTGGATTTTATCAAGAACCTCTAGATATATAGCAAGAGTACCAGACCATATGTGGCAGCAATATTCTAAGCATAGACGAATAGCAAACGATATAGATATGTAAGATAGACTCTGGAGAGAAAAATTGTCTCGCTCAACACAATGAGCCGACTTTCTTAGCCGCTGACCTAGCAATGGATTCGACATAGTTTTTCCACATGTCAACCGAGAACGTTAGCCCCAGAAAGTCACTCTCCTGAAGGTTAGCACAAGATATGCTGATAGAAAGCAGAAAGGGGTCTCTCAGAGAGCAGTTTAGTTTTGGAAGTGTTAAAATCAAGCAGGAAAGCAAGAAGCACCGAGGCATTTATTATACAGTTTAGAGACAACAGAGCAGCCAATTCGAAAGCACACTCCTTAAGGACTGTTACAGGGATAGAATCAGGTTCACATGCTTTGTGGGGATACCGATTAGAGATGATAGCAGAAACTACAAAAGCGGTTATATGCATATCACTCAACAAAGACTCAATTCTATGTGGAAAGTTAGGCAAGAACACTTTAGATTGGTCGAGAGTAGATTTTAAGGAGAATTTACGGGCAAAATATTCAGCTTTATCAGCGGAAGATGTTAAAACATCAAATTGATTGAAGAAAAGAGGAATAGAACACTTACTCTTGCTTAATATACTATTACAGAGCCGCCAGTAATCAAAGTTGTTAGAAGCCATACGGTGCCTCATTCTCTCAGCAAATGCAGACTTATCTCCTTCGAGGACTTGTTTACATTTATTACGTGCATAGCGGCAGTACATGCTGGTGGGAACCATGGAGAAGATTGAGGTTCCACCGAGTATATTTCCGTGAAGGAATGAAGGTGTATCTATGACGGAATATAACACAATATGCATCCATAGTGGCCCAATTCTCAATATGGAGGTTAAAAGTTTCAGTCCAATGGGCGTCTCGCGTGCTGGTTAAGAGAAAGCGGTTTTATTGAAACGAAATATCAGTTGATACTACAGTGATCCAAGTTACAAAGAGGATAGTATTGCGAAGCTCGGCAAGGGCTACGAGAGAAGGAAAGAAATCAAGAATCCTGTTGCTCAGATTTGCTAGGGAAACCACGATTTGAGTAAGGAATTGGGCAATAGAAACATTGAAAGTTTGAATACCGGCAACATCAGTAACATTAGAATGTTTAACCCTAGAACACTAACCATGGGTATATAGTACCTAGCGCAAATGACGTCATTGAGTGTGCGTATGGTTCCCGCGTTCTGATGGGTCCCAGCTGCTTAGTAGCTTCAGTTGCCCACTTGACAGTGTAGGGGGAGACTGCGCCGTCTCGCTCTCTCTACTCCCCAGTGCTGTAGGCCTGCATTTGGGTAAGGTATACCCATGGTTGGCGATACGCGGTGTTGTGCACGGCGGGTATAGCCTACCCAGGATAGTGTTTACGTACTATATTAGTGATCAAAGGTGGACTGAAAAACAGGATTATGAGGCTGTGTAAATTGTGATTGTGTGTTACTTACAAATCAATTACAGACAGTGAAATAGAGGCTATTTTATGTGAGAGTTCTGATGATGAAGTGGACAATTTAGAGTTTGAAGAATTATATGATTGTGACATTGATGCTGAATATGTGCAAGTACCCAGTGACAGAAGTGACAATAGTGACTTCGAGGATGTGTGCCTCCAAGAAAGAAAAAGAAATTAGTGCGTGTTATCCCTGCCTTGCCTCTGGTAGGTCCTACTGCGGTAGGTCTACTGCACCTGCTACTGCCTCTGTTGCTGGCACCTGCTGCTCACCGTGGACGACGACGACGACGACGCATTGTACCTCAAACAAATCGTGATGAGCTTTTTGCACGCTTCAACACAGCTACCATTAGATCTAGAAAAGGCTTTATGTAAGCACTAGGCCAAATGCAGGAGCAGTACGTACTCCTGCAAGAAATATGTTACATGGTGTCTGGACGGGGCCCCACCCAACAAGCTTCCGAAGCCGACATCCCAAAGAAGTGTTTCTCTTTATTGTTTGTGGATGAAATTACCAATGAAATTGTGCAGTGGACCAACCAAAAAATAAACATTGATAAAGCAGAGAACAGCGAAGAGGAACCAACAGGTTTGCCCCAATCAGAAAGGTGTGACATATTTTCATCGAGGCCCGTGGCACCCATTTGAGCAGTTGCTTGCCTTCCGTGGCCGCTGCTACTTTCGCATGTACACACCAAATATACCAGCGAAGTACGGCATCAAGATTGACATGGTAAATGATGTCAAGAGCAAGTACATACTGTCAGGAATCCCCTATCTTAGGAAGTAGGGGACACGGGCGACAGACGGGCAAAACCTTGGCCAATCCTTCACCAAGGACCTAACACAGCGCTACCACAATACCAACAGGAATGTAACAACCGACAATTGGTTCACCTCTGTGCCCCTCATCGAGGATATGCTGCATAATTGTGGTATGACGCTGATTTGGGACAGTCAGGGCAAACAAGTCAGAGATACCAGAAGAGATGAAGGACAAGACCACATGGGCTCCAGGTTCCAGTGCCTTCCTGTTCACGAAGTCCATGACACTGGTGTCGTATGTGCCCAACACCCCTTCCATCAAGAAAATTGTCCTCCTCATGTTTTCAATGCATGGAGATAAGTCCTTGGCCAGCAGTGGAAAGCCAACCATCATCGAGGAATACAACAGGACGAAAGGAGGAGTGGACACTTTTGACCAAATGTGTGGTCAATATTCGTGTGGCAGGAAGACCAAGAGGTGGCGCTCTGTGTGTTCTATGGCATGCTGAACTCTGGGGTCATCAACTTCTGGATCATCCTTAGGGAAATATGCAGAAGTCGGGTGTCAGATTGATGAAGAGGAAGCAGTTTATGTAGGTGTCGGCTGAGGAACTGGTGAAACCATGGGCAGTGCATCGCCTCTCAAGTCACACTCTGCTGAGGCTGATCAAGGATAATATATGCACTGTTTTTGAGCTGCCCACTCCCCCTGGACCTTCAAGAGTTTCTGGACTACCTGTAGCAGACATGAGGGAGTCCATGGTGCGTTGTGTTGTCTGTTCCACAAAGGCAAACAAAAAACAAGCTTCCAGTGTGTGTCCTGTCAACAATGTGTCACAAATACTATTACACCATGTTTTGCAAATGTATGTGAGGCTGAGGTAAGTAGAAATGCACCTGAAGACTTTATTTACTTGTACATAACAAATAAATAGTCAGTTGCTACAGTCATTTTAGTTTTAAAATTATTAGTCTAAAAAAGTGAGTTTTGTGGTAGATAAAACAAAGCCTTTTTCCACGTCTCGTCCCTCCAGAAACCGAAGCAGCTCGGGACCAGTACCCCCCACCAGCAGTGGCTCACAAGACCTGGAAAGCCGTATGAGGAGTTTGGAAGTCATCGGGTGATAATTTTTATTTATTTTTTGTTATTCTGAAAAATGTTCCTATTTTAATTACAATTTTCAGCGCCTGATTTTCTTACCTAAATAATATGGTTTTCAGTTTCTATTAATGTTAACTCAAAGTAAAAAGTTTGAGGTGCATGCTTGTAAAATATTTCAAATAAAGATTTATATGATGATATACCCATGGTTAGTAGTGGTGTAACTTTAATTGATGGTTACTGTTCTAGGGTTAATCCACATGTCGTGATAAACATCTGCCTTTTTATGTTAACCCTAGAACACTAACCACCAATTAAAGTTACACCACTACTAACCAAGGGTAAATCATACTCCATTTTGAAAATATCAAAAAAATATTAAATATATATCTTTGTTTGAAATATTTTACATGCATGCTCTTCAAACTTTGTACTTTGAGTTAACATTAATAGGAACTGAAAAACATATTATTTAGGTACTGAAAATTGTAATTAAAAGTAGGAAAATTTGCGCTGGGTACTATATACCTATGGTTAGTGTTCTAGGGTTAAGTTATATTTAATTTATACAAAAAATAATTTTTCAGAATAACATTATTCTTTGCTAAGGCGCTTAATCCGACGGTTCTCCATTAATTACTAAAATCAAACATTTTATAGCTAAATTTGCAGCTCAGATTTCATCGTATATCATTCTAGACTTTTGTACCACTTCTTTATTCAACCATTCCTTCAGATACTTTTCAATGTAGCATTTTCTTCTCAGTCATTCTTACAAACTCTTGTTTTATATTCAGTCTTATTCATTTTTTGTTGCTCTCTTTTCTACTCAGTTTCGTCGCTTTCCTTCAGCAATCATGATTTCCTATTAGTTTTCTCTTAATTTTCATTAATTATGTTTTTACCTTTTTTCCTTGTAGTCCTTTCAAAACTATTTTCTCGTGTTTTTGCATAGTTTTCTTTATAATATCCATGGAATATAGTTTCTTCTTTCAGAATTCAGAATTTTAGTTATTGTCTTTTGAGGTCTCATTAATTTTATTTTCAGAATCATTAATAAACGTAAATAAATCTTTATATTTCTCGAAAACATTTATAAGTTATATATTTATATTTTTATAAGCAATATGGACTCGTTAACAACAACTGCTCTTTGACTTCACATGAAATTATAGAACAGTGTTTCTCAACCTTTTTTCAGTTCAGTAGAATAACAAATCATATAAATTTTAATAAATAAAAATTAGTCATGAAATTTGAAAATGTGAAATTTTGGTTTAGCATTCCTAAAGAGGATTAGCAATATAATTTCTGTTTAAAAGTATTTATAAAGTATCTGCTATATGTTTTAAAATGCCCGAAAAATATTTAAATCTCTTGAGGAGGGAAAAAGGGAAAGGATTATCCACTCTTTCTTAAAGATTAAGCATTCAGTTTAAAATATCAAATAACAAGGAATTGAAAAGCCGTTTAAAAATAATCCATAAATTACTCTTCTGTTAACTTTGAGCCTACCTGGCTATCATTCAAGTTGCATTAACATCCTCGAGCGCACTGATTAAGAAACGCTGGTATAGAACTTTAAATCAGATATCAGAACTCTAAAACTTCTAAGGAGAATTGCAAATCCATATAACCTGTTAATGTACAAATCGAATAAACCCATTGCTTTACTTTATATCTCCTCTTCTCATTTTATTTCGTTCGTTAATATATTTGATATTATACCATCTTGTTAATGTTTTATTCCTTCCAAAAACACCCGATTGTCAACACCCTTTTGTCTGTTTCCTGCAAGTTTGACCGTAATAGCCTTTCCTAATTGCCTCAGTACATTCCACTGATGGTGTGGCCTTTTCCAAGATAGTCAATAAACACAATGCCTTTTTCATCCCAAATCTTGGCCTACTTGGATCAAAAGATGAGAGGTGTTTCCACTGCATGAATTGACTGTTTGTCTTTGGCTCAAAAAGATGAACGCAAAACTCGAGTTAGAAAAAGTTTAGGGAAACCATCTGGATCTGCTTCAAACAGTGTTAGATTTTTCCGTGATGTGATCAGCCTGTGTGCTTTTAATCACCTGTCAGAAGACGTGGCACCCACCGAGTAGAAGCTTTCGTCATGCCAAGTTCATTGTGCACAATATTCCTAAGTCTCTCACTGGATATGCGAAGAGCATTGATTTGATTTATAGGCAATCACTTGTGATCCATGTAGTGAACATGATCAATATTTTCCTCGGTGGTGACAGTTGCAGGACGTCCAGACCTTGGATCCACTTCAAAACTTTCCCATCTCCTCCTAAATTCAGCTGCCCACTTTTACACTGCTGATTAAAGTGGAATGTCATCTATTAATTTAGCAAGCATGCCTTAGGGGCTAAACCGTTTTTCTGCAGATCCTTGATAATACCACTATGTCAAATTTGCCCATTTTCTACGAGAAGTCGCTACTTGTGACATTTGAAGTCTTCCTTTAACAGTCAGATTGTCAGATTGCCTGGACAGAAATAATGCAGTTATTAATACGAAGAGTTGAAATTAATGCATGCAAGATTTCACAGCTCTAGCATCACTCCTTCATAGTCAGCATATGAACTTTTCATCCCACCCTCTATATACACATACATTTTATATATATATATATATATATATATATATATATATGTATATGTGTGTGTGTGTGTGTGTGTGTGTGTGTGTGTGTGTGTGTGTGTGTGTGTGTGTGTGTGTGTGTGTTTACATACCTAATAAAACATCAGCACAAACAATTATTTAATGGTTTAAACTACTTGTCAGTCACTCTAAAATTATCATCTCTTGTTTGTAAAATCCGCAATATTCACAATGAACAAATATTTTCATTGATTTTTTTTCTCACAGCCTTCGGAGGGGAGGCGTCGCCAAGCCAGTGGATTAATGCTTTTTCAGCTTGCACTCGGCCGATCTGCAAAAGTCCTTTGAAAAGCAGGACTTTTCTTGGTGGATGGGGCAGGAAGTCGACTCAACCGTCGGAATATATTTACTAGCCAGGTCGTTAAAATCCTTCTTTATAAATCCAATCATGCAGAAAGGCTAGTATGGCTTGCTCATATCAAACAGGCGCCACTGAGAAAGTTATGACAGAACCTGTTGTGAGTGCTTTACGCATGGCTGTATCTCTTATCTTCAGTGTGGAAAATCAGCACATCGAAATGGCATCTTCGGTGCAATTATTGACTGAATATTAATTTTTGGACGGGGAATTTTAAATAAACAAACCTAAGACACGTAGAAAAATAAAAAAGGGAAAATGCGATGATTCGCTAGGTGGCCAGTCAAATATTTATGTCTGGGTGCTCTAAGCATCTAAAAGTAAACTGAAACTTTCATTTTATTTTGTTAGCTACACTCATGAAAGTTCAAGGTTCCATCTTACAAAAATAAATAAAACAAGAATATTTTAATTTTACTTAAGTATTTTAATAAGTCAGGAATATATAGCATGTTCCGTTTTAAATAATCTTGGATTTTTAATGTCTACGTGTCGGGAAAAATAATTTTAATGTTGAATACTTAATTTCTCTTCTGTCGTGCCATTCTATTCTACACAATTTTATTTTCATGATATGTCGAAAAATCGTCATGGTTGCGGAAAAACAACTTAAAATTATATTAAGCATAATATTAGCTTTAGAAATTATAGTAAACATTTTGTTGAGCGGTTAGCGTTTGCTAAAATTTATTGTCAGAGAATTTTCCATAGAAAGAAAATCTTAAATAACAGTACAATCACTACATTAACTTTGATGATAAATCTAATACATTTTCGAGCCGTGTATTAATATATATATATATATATATATATATATACACACACACACACACACACACACACACACACACACACACACACACACACACACACATATATATATATATATATATATATATATATATATATATATACATATATTATCACTTTAAATGAAAAAATTGCGCTCTCCGGCAATTTATTTTTTTCTATAATAAGATTTCTTGAGCATTCAGACCGGTAGACGAAAATAAATAAATATACTGATTAATAAATAAATAGAGCACCTACTAATGGGAGTATTCACTAAAAACAACGTTTAACGTGATAAAATGGCTGTCAGGTTAATAAAAATCCACTACTTTCTTCAGAAAAAAATAGCATCTTTAAATTTACTGATGAAAATGAAGGTCAGTTGAAAGTAACATTCGTCTCAACTGTAGTAGCCGCCTCAGTATTCTTAAAGTTTTTTTTTAACAATGCTGTGATCTGAATTGTTTAAATTCCTTTAAGAATATGAAATTCCTTTACAAATGTTTTCAATCGGTACCTTCATCATTCCGCTTTCTTCTATGTACTCTGACCAGGTCTTTCAGTTGTGGTCTTCAGATATCAGTTATATTCACTGTGTCAAAGACATATCTTTGTTTAGAATTACATGGGATTGTCACCCAGTCTTACCGATGCAACCCGCAATCGAATGACATATATTATACTGCTACTATTCACTTGGACAACTGTGGCATTGTGCTCACAGCTTGTTTGCACGGTCGAATAAAAGTTGATTGTTCAATTGCAAGAGAATCACAGTCCTTATGCAGTCGTGTTTGTTTTTTGCTTTGTGATCTACTCTGTTGCATCCGCTTAGAAGATTCACTGTGTTGGCTGCATTTCAACAATAAACAACTCTTCCCTTATATTTTGTCTCTTTTTGCTTTTGGTTCTGAAATTGTCCAATTTTCTCTGCTCAACCAAATCTATATCATTTCGTCTGTAAATCTCTCTCTTGATTTGAACCTCTCCCCATTTTTTGTTGTTGTGAAGGAGTTCTTAATTGTTTTATCTCTTACATTCTATTTGTTGTCTATTGATATAGGCTTTAGTCCATATTATACTTTCGTTATTCTCCTATATATTTTCTAATAGCTTGTTTAGTGCGGAGTTAACTGAATCTACCGTCCTGATGAATTCTAGTCGGTCTTCTTTTTTGTTTTATGTATTGTTATGGGACCTTACTTATAACGACAGAGGGAACTCTTCCTGACACTATGAATACTGCGCCTCTCAAGAGAGACGAGACGGAATCCACTCGAGCCAATAGTAGGTCACTCCAAACCAGACTGAAAGTCATACTAACACCTTCAACATCTTGTATTATTATTTCGTGTAATATATCTTTGTTATTTCTACTCTTGTGTTCGTGTTGTTCTTCCTTGGCCCAAATCTTGGACCATAACATATATATCTTCATTTTGATGTCACCAATGAAAATAATCACTGTTTCCAGTTCTTTTTTACACTTGATAAACTATTTCAGACTATTCATTCATGAAAGGTGTTGATTTAATTCCAATAAAAATATTTAAAGTTTATTGTTTTATCCCTAGCAGTTCTTTCAAAACTGAATAAGTCTGCTGTCAAAACTATTTCTTTGTTGTCATTTTTTTAATTATTTTGTGACTGTATTTGAAGATTTTAAGACATACTACTTTACAGAAAATTTTTACATACTTGGTACCAACCTGCTAAATCTTGATATTTAAAAATCAATGGAATTATTAACATTATCTGGTGTAATAGGACATGCATAAATTCCTTTTGTCAGTACATTAATTACCGCTTAATCATTAAAAGGAGTTTGAATACACGAAAAACATATATCTTTAGCAAGAGGCATAAATATTTTATCTTTTTCAATTGTATATTGTCATTGTATTTAATTTAGCAAACGGAATTCTCACTTGAATCTGTACATCAGAAATATTTAGTTTCTAAAAAAAGCTAATTCTTTTTTCTTTTTGTTTTTGCTGTCATTCTGTAGACAATATCAGTTGAGTAGAAAATACGAAATAATTTGAAATGAATACTCGATGAAGCCTCATTTTGTTTTTAGCAAATATAAAAAAGAGGAAGGCTAGTAAATGTAAGTCAAGTTTAAGATATATTTCTTGCTGCAAAAGAATTTTCTATACATGAAATAACATTTTCTCTAAAATACATCAGACTTTCCCTGTTGCTATTTGGCATGTTGACCTTTCTTGTGTTCCAAATCGGCATAGATAAATCAACATTTTTTCTCGTAAACGTAAATATTCAAAAGCGCTGGTTCATTCGGGACATCAACTGATAAGTTTCTAATGTTACACTTCCCTATTGTATAAAATCGGTAGTGTTTCTTTCCTTTCAATAATGTTAGAACCATATTCAAAGCGACATAATTATTTGATATTACGTTTTCTAAAAGAAAGTAGAGCGTTTTGACAACATATTTTGCATTATTTGAATTAATAATGTACTAAAAATGTTTTTTTTTCATTTGAAAAAGAAATTGTTTCAGTTACTTTGGACTGGCATAAAATATATTCATCCAGAAATGCCGGCATTCTAAAAGAAACTAAATTCGTATTGACGGCATACACAGAAAGAAAATTGCTGGATCTCCTAGACAAGATAGTAAAGAAAAGTGAGAAGAAAGGACTAGCTATCAACTGTAAGAAGACAGAATTTATTGTTGTGAGGAACAGTCACAGAACAGAACTACGATTTGGAGAGATCAGAATAAAGCAAGTAAGGAAATTCAATTATTTAGGAAATGATTTAACAAGCGACAAAAATGTGAAACAGAAATGCAAAGTGAATAATGAAATAGTGCCATCCAAAAGGCTCAACCAAGTATTAAGACAGGGATATTTCATTAGAAACAAAAAAAGTGTTCTGTATTGCTGAAGAGGAGAATTAAGGTATTATATATATTCTACAAGTTTTATCTCTTTTATCTAATTTCCAAATGTCTTTTGCACGTCCAAAATGCTCACAACATCAGCATCTTTATTCTGGGGGATTTGAACAGTATTCTAGGATATTTCAATTTTTTTCAGATGATTTCATATTGACACATTCTTTGTAACATTTTGATAATTGTCATCCTCTTCTTCAAATACATTATTCTCACTTTTAAACTTAAATCAACTACACTAAAAAGACCATTTGAAGCTTATTGACATTATAGAGTCTGTGTTTCATCATTTAACACAAGAGATTTGCACGTGCATCTTAATCTGCAGCGATGATGTTCATTTCAAAGGGTGTCAAATAGCTTATAATTTTGCATGTATTATTTTTAATACATCGATGCATTCAGGTTTTTATCTCTGCATTCACGTGAATAACACAACTTGTTATAAACGTCCTGAATTAATACATATACTACTCCTGAAACTAGATTATTAAATACTACTTAGAAAAAATTAATCGTGTTGATTAATCAGACTATTTCAATTATATGTACGTGCATGGTAGAGTGTGAATAATTACGTGTGGATCTTTAAGACAGGTGCATATATTACTATAATGGAGCTTAGCTTCTTTTAGTTCTCTCTTTATGCTTGTCTGGTTATATTGCTGAGCTGGGGGTTGCAAAAGCAGGTTCTGTTTCAGAGATCGAAACTAGCAATGATTTGATATCTCCATACAGCAGGTGCCCTTTCATCAGATCTTTGTATCTAATTGGACTATGTCAGGTTTGAAGATGTCAGTAAATCTTACAAGAATAAAAATGGTATTAACCAACCAATATTCATATTCAATATTTTCAGAAGATACGTATACTCGTATGAGTAATATATCGTGAGAGATTCAGCTTATTAATTTTATCCTTATTTAAAATATTAATAACTTTTATAGGAGTACCAGTTTATCAATCCCTGGATCAAGGAAGTACTCTGGAGGAGATTCATACGTGTACCAACAAGGCACTGCTGCCATTCACATATCTGATAAGATGCAGTAGTGGCTGGTCGAACATTATAATTATTCTTTAACATTTGATCTCCTCGCTCTCATGATTTAAACTCTGTTGACTATTACAATACCTAGGATTCGCCGAATGTTGCTATCGGAGATTATGACCAACATTAATAAATAGGCCTGATCAACGCATGTGATTGTTTTAGAAACCGCATTGAGGCAGTAATCGAAACTGGTGGCGGCTATATTGAATACACTTATGTTTTGTGTATGTGTACTAAATTCTGTAATTACCTGAAATTAAAATTTATTTTCAAATACCTTACGAAGCATGGATTTGATTAACGCAATATTATTATTATTATTATTATTATTATTATTATTATTATTATTATTATTATTATTATTATTTATGTATGTTATGTTTCCTGCTTTGCTTCCTGTAGAGCCAGGTCCAAACTATGGTCGTTAGGTCCTATACGAGAATTGTCATTTAATTGATAGCACTTTTCTTAGCACTTTTCTTAGTATAGGGGACGTTCCTAGTAGGGCGATTTTCTAGGCTACTTGTATGTTGATGTTACCTGGGACGCTGTTAGTAAAATTGTCCATTTCAGATTACTTTTAGTTCAGTCTCAGTCTTCATTACTCACATCCTGTTAATGTCGATTTCCAGGTATGATGGATAATTTCTCGATAATTTTTATGGAGGTGTTTCTCTCAGATGGTTCTGCTATGTCAATAAGCATACACTTCCTGAACTTCTTGTCTTTTATGATAATATCAGGTCTGTTGGCTTTTACCTGTCTGTTTGAGTTGACATGTCCCAGAGGAGAGTTACATCGTTATTTTGGGTAACTGTGTCTGCTTGGTGTTCATGTCATATCTCAGTGGTTTCGATTTTGTGCTTCTTGCATATCTTCCAGTGCACATATGTCACTACCTTGTTATGTCTGTGGGTATATTCATTTTTGCCATTTCCGGACATCCTGAGATAATATGGTCGACAGTTTCATCATATTTACCGCAGATCCTGCATTTCGGGTTAGTTCCATCTTTGATTATGTGACAGTGATAGGATCTGGTTACGAGGCTTTGGTTCTGAGCTGTAACAATACGGACTTCTGCCTTAGTTTTCAGCCCGGTGCTCCTCAGCCACTGACGTGTTTTCTGTTGGTCCACATCTGCTTCTTTCGTTCTTTTTATGCATTTGCCATGCAACGCCTTGTCCTCTCAGTTTTTTATTTATTTATTTTATTTTTTATTTTTCATTTGGCCAAGTTGTTTTGATTTCTGTTTTATTTGTTTGGCATAGATGGTACTCACTTCGTTTTTGTTGGTAGGCTTTCAGGTATATTAACCTGATGCTTGAAGAGTGCGACATCTTTGTTGATGGAGTGATTTGATGTTTTACTATTTGTAGGAGAGGGTCATTAGTTTTTTGGGGGTAGGCTTCCAAACTGATTGTTGTAGTTTTTAGGGTAAGTTCAAGTTGGATTAGACCTCGGCATTCTAAAGCTCTTGGTACATAAAGCCTATCAACATCTGATTTCGGGTGGCGCATCCTTATTTGGGTAAGCATTTTTCTGGTCTTGGCATCCAATTTTTAATGTCATTCAACTTTCATTAATAATGTTGAAGCTGTATGTTACTACGCGTATAGCTAAGATGTTGATGGCCTTCATTTTATTGACCTCATTTAGTTCACCTTCTAGTATCAAACGCACTCTTCTATAATATTCTTTTCGGATCTTTTTCTTCATAATTGAATGTTTTATTCCGTCTCTTTTTCCTAAGTATTTGTATGTAGCATCTTTGTCTAGTTCCTTAATCTTGTTGTTGGTATCAAGGTCTAAATCCGTAGTTTTCATTAGTTGACCACTTTTGAAGGTGGCTTTGGTACATTTGTCAATTCTGAACTTAACACTAATATCTTCGCTGAAGGTTTTGACAATGGTGAGTAGGTTTTTCTGCTGGTTGTCATCCTTGTCAAACGTTTTAAGATAATCGATATAGAATAGGTTTTCCATTCTGTAACTTGTATCCGTAGGCAGCTGAGTGGTGCTAATGCAAGGGAGAAGAGTAGTGGTGACAATAAATCTTCTTGGAAGATACCATTTCAGATGTTGATTGCTTAATTAACCGTTTGTATGGTTTAGATTTAGTGTAGTATTCCAGGTTTTCATACGCTCCGAGTATGAAAAGTTTGACCGCTGTGAGGTATACTCTGTATATTTTTAGGCTCTTCTCTATCCATGAGTTTATCTATGGACACTGTCGAACGCATTTTTGTAGTCGATCCATGCTATCAATAAATTTCTTTTCTTTATTTTCACCTCTTCCAATATTGTTTAAAGATAATTAGATGTTCCTTGCGCCCGTAACTTCTTCTTTTACATCCCTTCTGTTTTTCTGGGAGTAAATTGTTTTTTCCCAAGGAAGTTGTATGTATTCTGGGTGCTAGATAGGTTTTTATCCAAAAATAGGCTATTCGTTATATTCCTGGTGCTTCCCAGTTTTTGGTTTTGCAAATGGCAGCGGTTGCTCCAGCAATATTGATATCCGTCCATTTTTGGAACTCTTCTATATGAGTGTGTTGCTCCTGTTGTTGCTTGATCCATGTGGCTCTTTCATTGGGCATTTTGCAGTTTTCCCACATCTTAAACAAGAAATCCTCGACTTCCTGGACATTAGGTGGGCCATTTATCTTTATTTTATTTTATTTTCCAATTTCTCAATATAGTTTCTTGGCATCTTCTTTAAAAATCTTGTTTTGTCAGGAGAATATGTTTCTTTTTTCATAACGCCTGATTCTCTCTGCCTTTCCTTGAATTTGTTGTTTCTCTTTAACTTTGGGTACGTCAGTTTTAATATTTCTGTCAAAGCTTCGTGTCAGTTATCTTCTTTTTCCTTCTTTCATTTTGGAGCCCATGTTTCCTTCACTTAGAAGTGCCAATTGTTTTCATCGTTTATTTATTTCGGTTTCTATTTTTTCTTTCTAAACTGGCATTTTTCTTTTTCGTTTACGTTGTGTTTTTCCACCTATTGTTTCTGCGATCGTTGCTGAGGCTGCATTTTTAATTACTTTCTGTCAGGTTCATCGAGCTTTCCATTTCGTCCCTTCATTTTTTAATTGTTGATTAGCAAGGTAAATGGTTTCCTTCACTTGACGGTTCTTTCTTACTTTTGGAATTGTTGGCCTTTCCTCGATAGACATTTCCTTTACATTCTCCATTTATATCGGATGTTTTTGTCAGCTCTGTTTCTCTCTCTCATATTCATCATTATCTTCCTCTATTTGCCTGACTACCTCAGAAGGATTATTAAAAGTGGTTTATATTTATTCCCCTGCATGTGTCTCATCTGGGTTGTTGGTATTATTATTATTGTCCTCATTATATTTCGATTTCTGCTATGGTCACACTACCTACCAAGTCTGTGGGAAGACCTAAGACAGGTAGTGATGTTTTGTTATGGCTACATTTCATGATTTGTTCTTCTAATTCCCATAACATCACTAGACTTAAATGGAAAAAAGTTCTTAGTGTGTGGGCTGTACTTAACAAGACATTTTTGTATTTCTCTTAAGCTGTGATTTCCAGGGATTTTTCACTGCGTTGTTGTGTTCCTTTTTTTATCATTCCAAGTGCACCTATTATGACTGGTACTATTCTTGGTATCAATTTCCACATTTTTTTTTCTATTTCGATTTCAGGTTTTATACTTCGATCATTTTTCAAATTCCTTGGGTGAAGAAAGCCATATCAATTAGTAGGCAATTTTTTTCTTTTCGGTTTTTGACAATTATGTCCGGCCTATTTGTTTCAATTTTCCTGCCTGTAAAGATGGTGTCATCCCATAGAATTGTGATGTCTTCTATTTCTGTAACCGCTGGTGGATGATGTTCATACCAGTGCTCTTTAACATTTTTCCAAAGTGTTTGCCCATTGTCCAGTGTAAATATCACCCCACTCTATCGTGACGATTTTTATATTTATTTAACGCAAGTAAAAAACATCCTGAGAATAGATGGTCCATGGTTTCCTCATATTTATCACAGGATCTGCATTTTGGATTCACATTATTATGTATATTCGACTGAAATTTTCTAATGAAAAGACTCTGGTCTTGCGCTGCAAGAATAAAGCCTTCCATTTCAGCCTTTAATCCAAATGCTCATAACAATCGATGAGTGTTAACTTTATCAACATCAGTTTCATTAGCACGTTCGATATTGACCATGCAGATATTTGTCTTGCCAGCGTTGATTCATCTGTTCGAGAGCTTTATCCTTTGCATTCTTTTACATACTTTTTGCTGCAGCTGTTGATTCTTGGTTGTTTTGGTTTTCTACAGAATCTACTAAATGTAAATCTTGTTTGTATTTACAACCTTTCATGATTTAATATTTTTCTTTCTGTTTTCGTGCTGATTGTCTAATTGTATCATCCAGTCCTTTGTTATTTACATGTGTTAGTAAGCCAATAGTTGTATTCTAGCTGAATAAGAGCTCTTCCACCATCTTTACGGAGTATGTATCTGCATCAGCCTTTGGATGATGCATTTTATGCTTAAAAAGAAGATTTCTTGTCTTAGAATCCATTCGTCCGATATCATTTAAAGTAGTTCAAGATGTTGAAACTATATTAAGCCACTAGGATAGCAAGGTTATTAATGGCATTAATTTTGTTCTTAGAATTCAATTCCCTTTTTAATCAGTCGCACCATTCTATAGTACACTTTTCGCACTATTTCTTTCATAAGTTTCTTCTTGGTCTAAATATTTGATTGTTACCCCATGGTCTTGGCCAACAGAGGAGGTTTATTGTAGTGATCCTCGTAAAATTGGGGTTTTAGCACATTTAACCAAACCGAATACCATTCGAATGTCATCGCTGAAACATTTTACTGTTTTCAAGAAACCTTCCAGGCCTATAACTATAGTCATCCATGTAAAATAGATGTTTTTTTTTTAATTATTTTTTGTTTTTTTAGATATCTTATAGCCATATTCTGTCCTGTTATGTTCGCTGGTTACGGACATACAAAATAGTAAAGGAGACAAAGTGTCACCTTGAAATATTCCTCTGTTGATGTTTATTTCACCAGACTTATAGACTCCATTTATAGACTTCATAATTGAGATGAAGTGTTGTTTTCCATATCGACATACTTGTTTTTGATGAAATTCATGACGACGGGTGATACCTTGTATATATTTAAAGACGTTTAAATACAAGAATGGGGTACGCAATGGAATACCTTACAGTAATCTATCCAGGCAGTACTGAGATTTGTCTTTCACTGAAGCAGTTTTTCAAGACCATCCTATTAATAAATAATTGGCCTTTACATCCGTAAGAGCTATGTTTGCATCCTTTTTGTTCAAGAGGTTGTATTTCATTTTTTTCTAAGGAATATATCTGTTTTGCCAGAATAGATATCAACAGTTTGTAAGTAGTGAGTAGGCATATAATTGATCTGTAGTTTTGGAGACATTTGTGTCACCATTCTTGTGTAAAAGGAAGTTTGGTTACCCAGGCCGGAATTTTAGTAGAATCATTGGCCATTTCTTAGACTAGTTTTTGTGTGCTGTACTTAGATAATAGAGCTAAAAGTTAGGAAATTTATCTATTTCTGGAGATTTGCAGTTGTGTGCTTTTTTTCAGTGCACATTCAACATCCTCTTCTGTGGTATCCTGCTCTTGTTTGTTCCGGTTAATTTTTCACCCGTTCTACCTCTTGCGTAATCCAATCTACTTCTTTATTATGTTCTTTATATTTTTCTCAGAACTGTATAACCCCTTCTAATGTAGGGGTTTGTCATTTCAGTTTTTTATTTGCATATCTCTCTGTAAAATATTTTGCATCGGTTTGAAAGAACTTCTGTCTGTAGTATCTTGATCTTTTTTCATAGCGTCTGATTCTTTGAGCCTTCAGTTATATTGTTTGTTTTAGTTTGTCTTTAGCTGATAGGACTTTTTGTATTTTCTTTTGATTTAACTGCCTTTTCTAGTCCTTACATTGATTCTTCTTGCCAGTATATCGATTACTGATAATTCACTTCTAAGTTGTTCAATTTCTTTCTCTATTTTTCTTTTTCCAAGGTGGATCTTCATGTCTGTGAAACTCTTTTTTTATTTTGATGTTTAATGTTTAGTTGCCGCTATTGCTGATGCATACATACATTCCTTCGTTGAGACTTATATGTGGGACTACTACATCCTGAATTAATTTGATATTATTATTATTATTATTATTATTATTATTATTATTCATCTTAATACCAGATCAATCCTTCAAATACACGCTATAAAATGTTATAATATATGCACCTTTAGTTCATTATCAGTCTTCAAGCTTCTTGGTTATGACGTGTTTTCCCAGAACTTACAATAATTCTCTGCATTTATATTGACATCAGCTTTAATGCACCTCTCATTGTAAAATACTGATCGAAACTATTACACCACCTCCGGGATGTTGCCTTCCTTGATTTTATTCCCATAAAGGACACTACATTTTAGCTCTATTCATCATTTAAACTAACTTGAGAAATCATTTTTCATGCACTTTATCGAACTTACACATTACTTTCTGATTTTTACTTAAACATCACAAATTGTTTGGTTTCATACCTTTAGCCAGTGCATTAAGAATATTCTGTATCTTTTCTCTGTTTACATTCGCAACACCAGCTTCAATTATTTCTTCTCTGCATCCATTTCTCAATCGATTATATTGGTTACTACCCTTTTAATTTTCTTAGTTCACAGTTGGGAAATATATATATATATATATATATATATATATATATATAGAGAGAGAGAGAGAGAGAGAGAGAGAGAGAGAGATTGTGTGTGTATGTGTGTGTTTTTCTTTGTCTTTTTGTGTGTGTGAGAGAGAGATATAAAGATAAATTAATAGGTAGTTTAATAAAATAATAAAAAATTATTTGGCCTTTCTACTTAATAATAAGATAAACATTTAGACGATATATTTTTATGACGTTTGGGGCCTTTTTCCCTATGTACGCACATTTTCGGCGAATTAGTGAAAATATCTACTAATGTGTATAAATACATAGCAACAATCCTTCAAATACACACTATAAAATTTTATAATATATGCACCTTTAGCTCATTTTATCTATGAGATTAAAAAAATAAATATGTATGTCGTATTGAGGAAATTTGTTTAACAGAAGGTTTAGCAAAGGTGCTTCAGCTAGCGAGATATTCTACTTGATTATTTATACTGAATTATAACTTTGTACCAAACAAATGTGAATAAAAATTATTACTGAAGGCGAACTTAGATTCAACAGCACTGCACTTTAATAGTGAACATGCATTTTTCGCTTAGTCCATGAGTAAGAATGTTTAAAGGACATAAGCATATAATGAATCCAGTTAAAAAATCAATAATTGACTAAGTGATGTTGTTGTAACAGGAGACCATTAATTCAAGACCATCATTCAAATGAAACCAACAATCAAGGCAGCCAGAAAAGTGTGTCGCAGTAGAAACGACCGTTATGCTACAACACTTTCTTCATTCAGAAAATATCATAATTAAAGATTATTTCGCAAAGAAAGAAAACATATGATAATCGACATTTACATTGTAGAACATAAATTAAATGACGACGATACAAATTATGAATTAAAAATTATATAAATATTCACCGGTAAAATAAAGAAAATAATTTAAAAAATGTTACATCGTCTTGAGGCAGACATTAATGTTCTCTGTACTTGTCACTTAGTGCTAAGTCAATCCTAAGCATTCAGGATGGTAAATTATTTGGTTAATTCTTTTTCATGTTTTAATTGACCTCCGACCTTCCTACTTCAGCATGCTATGAGCAGTTGACACTCCAACAGCAGATGTCGTTAATGTCGCTATTCATTCATAGGCCCTGAAATATCATTGAAATAGATCAACCAGCCAGACAGGGTAACCTAACACTTTAAAACAAAACCACGCACCAACAACGCAACGCACAATATTAGCTCTGTGTCAAAACACATTCAACTTCCACGCTTACATAGACATGGATATTAAACCAGCCCCATGCACAACACACACACACACACACACACACACACACACACACACACACACACACACACACACACACACAAAACACACACACATATATATATATATATATATATATATATATATATATATATATATATATATAATGCAAGATGTTATCATACAAGCACAATAGTATTGGTATTAACCAACATATGTTGGTGAATTTTTTTTAATATTTTCAATAACTTGTTTTAAATGTACTAGATTTTATTATGCAAACAAACTAGATATATGATAATTGCTTATTGCATAGACAAATTCTAAACACTTATATCACAGAAATATGTATTTAACAAATTGAATGTATTATTATTTCATCATTTTTAAATATAGAAACATTGATACTATAACATCAACTGATTTTATAAACTTTCTAATATTTTGACTTTAAAATAGCGCAGTTTTATTCCGGGGGAATCTTATTTGCCTGAAAAATGTTGAATATTGTTATACATTCTTATACATATACCGCTTTTAACCATTAAGGAAACTTGTAATTGCACACATAATTAGAAAAAGCGCCTATTCATATAGTGAAGTCAAGGAAAGCCTGGGGAAACGACGCGTAACCTACTTATCTAGTTTATGTGATTGGCAGAACAGAAACAAATAGGGATGGTAAAGAGTAAAAATTACTTAAGGCGAAAAGTCAGGAATCTGTGGAGACCCGTGATCACCCAATTCCTGAATGAACATGGTACATAAAATAAGACTCACTGTAGTTATCTATCGAATTAATATCTAGAGAATTCAAAGGGCATCCATTAATTTAGTGGTTTCGATGTTTTCTGAAGCTTAAAACATATCTTGTCCAAGAACTTATAATAATTATCTGCATTTATTTTGAAACTTTCATCGGTTTTCAAGAGACCAATAATTTTACTGCATAACATACCCAGTATGTAAATAAATATAAATATCAGGTTACAGATAGAGTAAATTGATGTAGAGAGGACGTAACAAGCAGTGAGAGGGCACGCGAAAGAAAAAGTAAGATGATTGAGAAACGAGAGAATGAAAATAAAATACAAAATGAAACACTAAATATGTGCATGATTTCCGACGTTTTTTTTAATACACATAATTTTGCTGACAATTCTTATTCTTGTATGTCCCGTGTCTCTTCAGGGTGTGGGCGATCATGGCTCTCCACACCTTCCTGTTTTTATTAAAGTTTGTCTTTTTGCTCTTTCTCTAATTTCCCTTCTGCCAACCATTTATAACAAGCTCGTTAAGTAGGTTATGCGCGGCTTTCCTTTGTCCTTCTTGCTATCAATATGGCCTGTGAGTGTTAAATTTAAATATAGGGCTCAGTTAGAAATTCCCTGAGAATTAGTCAGATCAATAAACGCTTGAGGAAGGCCGAATAGCACAATGAATACTATGAATCTTCGGCTGTTAATATTATATTTAGTGTTTATGAATTATATTTTTCGTTGTTTTTTCATCTTTTAAACGCATTTGGTTACAGTAAAATAAGATACTATTTCTGGTGTAGATTAATATATAAATATATATTAATCCACAGCAAAAATACTATCAGCTTATTTTATTGTAACGAAATGCACTATGAGGGCATGTAAAACAATTTTATTTGTTCATCAACGATGAAACAGAATGACTAGTGTTTATTTAATATAATATAATATAATTCTTTATCGAAAATTGTTTTAGAGTATGAAATTAATTTAGCATGGTTTCTCTCTCTCGATTGGAATTTAATTTTCAAATAACGCCACAGATTTTCGTTTGGTTTTAAATCCGGGGACTAACTTGGCCATTTCAGGATATTTCCATTATTTTCAGCAAGCCATCTCTTCGTAGATTTTGCACTATACTTAGGATCATTATCTTCTTGGAAGATCCAATCAGGAGGAAGTTCAAGATTTTCAAGTGAAATCATTAAATTTGCTTCCCAAATATTTTGATATGCTACGGCATTCATTCTACCATCTAATACTGATATGTTGCCAATACCCTTTGCAGAAAAACAAGCCTAAACCATGATTTCGCCATTACAAAATTTCACTGTTGGAACTGTGTTCTTTTGTTTGAAGGCATCACAATATTTCCGCCATACACGTTTTCTAGAATTACATCCAAACAATTCAATTCTGGTTTCGTCTGTCCATAATACTCTTTTCCCAATACGATTTTTCCTTATCCTTATGTTTACGAACGAATTTCAACCTGGCATCTCTGTGTCTTTTCAATAACAATGGCGTTTTCCGAGGGGAACATCACTTTAGATTGTTCCTATGAATTTTATTGCTTATTTTCCGTTTAGTGACACAAATTCCTGATGAAAGTAAATCATCCTGAAACTCTTGACGAGTAACCATTGGATTTTATTTAATCTGACGTATTAATTTCTACGAAGATCTTGAAAAAATCTCCCGCAGAGCACCTGTTCTTTGGTTTTCAATAGTTTCGAGTTTTTTATACTTTGCAATGAATGAACTAATGGTAGTAAGTGGAATATTCAAGTTGTCTGAGATTTTCCTGTAACTTTTATCTTCTTTCCAGAGCTTAACAATCAGTTCTTTGCGAATTTGTTACCATGATGATAACCTTCCTGCACGAATATCAATTACAAAATGTTCTGCTTGTATTTTTAGGCTAAAAATAACTACTGATAACATTATTGGAACATTCTAGAATATTCCACTTGAATAATGTAGAGTATTAAAACAACTTGAAAGTTTTAAAATCTGAAATTTGCATTGTACGAATACTTTTTTCATCCATTAAAATGTATAAATGGGATTTATTTCTATTAAATGATTTTTTTCTGTTTTCTATGCATATTTAGTTATTAGGCATCTGTTAGGTTTAAATGATCCAATCTCTGCATTATTAGTGTTGATAATTGTGGTAACCTGTGGTTTTAAGAGGTTGGTGTCTTTTTTAAATATTTAAAACATATTGAGTTCATCGAGACTTGCCTGAAGTTTTGAATGGTTATAATTCTTTAAATTGTCAGCACTTCTGATTATGATATCGGAGTTGTTTACCAGTAATATTTTTCAAAGAAATGGTTAGAAGTATTGATGATATAATTTTGGAGAATAGATAGATAGATAGATAGATAGATAGATAGATAGATAGATAGATAGATAGATATGCATTTTCGAATAGAGAAATAAGGAGAAAATGACAGCTACTTCCACGTAACAACTGCGGCTGCTAGGGTTAGTAATATGCAACCAGCTTCTCATACATTTTTGTTGTGCTCAAAATTGCAGTTATGGATAATAATAAAGATATGTATAAATTTCATAAAACAAAATTGTAATAACATGAAGACTAAGTCGTAGAATTTCTGAAACGACACCTATATAAGCACAAGCCTGTCAAAATAATTATGCTAGCGAATGTTCATTGGCAAACACATGTCAGCGTCAGAACTGGACCTTATCTCAATGTAAGAAGGTCACCTTGTCCAATGCAAGGTATGTGTACGTCGTTATCCTGAGAGAAGCGATGGCATTATGCAATGTGAATAAACAAGATGGTGATGCAAAGTTCTGCTGGGAAACACGATGTTATATAATGTATGTGGAAGAATCTTTGTCTTCTAGCACATGTAACAACACTATTAAAGACCATATTCATCCATCCAATACAACAATTAATGACACCATTCAGCAAGACAGTGCACCCTGTCACACTGCACGAGTTGTACGGGAATGAATTCAGCGTGTTTCCCTGGCCACCAAACTCTCCAGATCTCAAAAGCAGCAGTTACGCGATTTAATAGATCATTAAGCGTGTTCCTTAGAAAAGACACCGCGTAATTTGTAGCAGGTAAAGGACTTGCTGTTAACATTCTGGTTTTGATCCTTGAGAAAAAACTACAGAACCATTGAAGAGTCTGTGCATGTATGTGTGTGTGTGTGCGTCTGTGTGTGTGTCTGCATGTGTGTGCGTGTGTCTGTGTGTAAAGAGACAGAAAGAGACATAGACGCGAGAGATAAAGATGAATGAGTTTTGAAATTTTCTTGATCCGTCCACTTCCCCAAATCTGATTAAAAGACCAAACATCAGATTTTTTATCTCCATTCTTAGTTGGGGTTGCGAACACTCGAGCATCTCTTTTTAAGTGTGTGTCCCTGGGTGTATCTGTGTGTGTTTGCCAGAGAACACATCTTTGTGTGCATAAGAGCCATATATAGATTAACGAATAATTTTCTTAAAAACATTTCCATTTGCCCAAGCTACAGGTATAACAGTCGGACAGAATGGGATCTCTAGCATTGAGTGATAACCAGTCTCATTGAAGGATAACGAAATTCAAAGTAGATCGAAAGACTGCGTAAAGGAGAGGAGCGGGGCGTTGGGTGAGCTACTTAATTCCATATGAACCTACTTTCTATTGAAACCACCCCAGCAGAGATGCTAGTGTGGTGTGTGTGTAACTCTATCCCCTAAAAGAAATCGGTAAGGAACCAATGATAAAGAATGAATAACAAAATAACAATGACTGTAATTGCTAGTTAATGGTGTCCGATTTCATGTAGATAAACCATAACTTAGTGAAACATTACATTGGTTGTTACTATAAAGAATAGATTCTTTATTAAGAATATTTTCATGGTCGATACAAAATTATTATTAAGAATATATAAAAAGAAATATCCTTGCGGTAACTCTGTTAATACCGTTGTGTTTTACTTTTTGTTTAAAATTATAGTTATCATCAGAGTTATCAAACCATATCTATTTAGACAAGATTTAATTCATAATGGTTATAATGATATGATTCTCGAGATCTGAAACATTTCCTCGCGGAAAGACCAACATTGGTCATAGTTACGACCACGACGAACAATCACTTTATATAAGCGAATGAGAAGAATAAGCAGAAAATGTTGCCAAGACATGCCGTTTCAAATCATGTCATTTTGATGAAAGTAGCGATTTAAAGACGTCGATAAATATTATTGTTATGGTCTAAATTCCTGGTACTACGGTGATGGTCCAAGGTAGAACCAATGAAGAATAACTCGAACACAGGTATGGAATAATACAGATATATTACAAACAGAAATATATACAAAGAAGTAGAAGTATTAGTAATGACTATCAGATTTGGTTAGAGTGAACTATGTTGTCTCGACAAGTATCACTATTCCAATGTTCTTACAATAATCCTCTCTGCTCCCTCTTGAGGCGCAGTATTTATAATGTCCGGAATAGTCCATTATTATTATGGGTAAGTTGCATAACAATTATAAAAATAATTTGTATGTCCGTATATAGTAAAATTAATATTTATTAATAAGTAATCGATATACAAAATTGATAAGAAAATTCTGTGTAGATTATAAGCATTTGAAATCGCTTCAAAACTGTTTTAAGAGAATGCCTACGTCTGTGTCTGCTTAGAGAGTTTGTCATATGCTACTCCGCAGTTTTGTATTCAGTAAATAGTTTAGTAAATCTTTCTAAATCGTCAATTAAGCATAAAATGCAGAAAAAATATTTTTATAAAATGGCGGAGGCTAAAAGTTGTGATAAACTCCTAGTCTCTGCTACTTTGTATTTTACAAGACAAAGGTTTTAAAAAATGATAAAGTGAAACTGACCTCTAAATCGGTGGCTCTGTATAATGAAAACTGTGATTTAATCAATAACGACTGTAGGGACAATATAACACAAAACACATTACAACTGCTGCAACTACATATGATAAATTTCACGACTACAAGAATATAAACAACATAGTACGATTTAAAACACTTTTCTCCAATTAAGCAAAATGCTGTATTTTAGTCAACTACTTTTCATTTATTTATTGTTTATAAAGCGAATTTATTTGTCAAAACGAAATATTTTTCTACAACATTAATCTAGTGTAGGAGAAAAATATTTAATTTGGACAAACTACAGTCTTGTTTTCTTTGAACAACTTTTGTATTAATAAAGAAAACCACTTGAACTATTTCATACTCAGCTGGTTTGGCATGAGTTAATACAGAATTTAACAAAATAGTGATTCGCAATTAACTAACGTACTATATGTACATATAACTTTGGTATAAATAAATTTTACTGGAATAGTTACCTCTTTAAAGAGGGTCTTCAATTTTTTATTTCACCTTGCACTTTCAGTGTTTTACTTATCTAAAATTTCATGTAATTTGATTCTTGTAGTTATAATATGCATTTAGTTTTATATTCTACCTGAATATACATTTTTATGTCTTCAAAGATCATTGGTTCTGATTCCACTAAACGTATTTCCGGATTTAATTCTGTTGGGAGTAGATATCTTAATTATCAAAAGTATACAAAGCAGTTTTTAATGTACTGTTATAATTTGGTATATCATTTTTCCTAAAGTAATGATCACAATATTCATTAAAACACAAACGTTACACAGTAAAATGAGCTTCCAACTCTAGTAGGATATTATTTTGAAAAAAATAAAAATCAGTATTAACAAGTATTAACATAATTGTAATTTTTATTTCATGGGGGTATCAGTTTGTTTTGCACCATGACCAAATGATTTTCCGACTAATACTAAAAACAACGTTTTATCTGGTTTGTTATTGTATTTATTGGATGTGCGAGTCGAGTTTCAAATTTTTCTGGAGCCTGTTGCGTTCACTTCGCATTTTGCCCTTAGAACAGGCATGAAACCATAACTTCTTCCAGCTATAGGTAACATATATTCCTGTGTTGAGCAACCCGTCTAGAAGCAGGACAACTCTAAACTGAAAGGCGTGGAAAAGTCAAAGGTGAAACTACTCCGGTAAGGGTTCTAACAACTGTCATGGTAATTTACTGATGTTAAAGAAAAGGTAAAAGTGGAGAATCAAATCACCTGCATATTGAAAGGACAATGCATTTTTAAGAAGATGACATTTAACAGTCACTTAATACATGAAGCACTTTTTAAATACAGTTGGGTTATTTCTAGCTTGTAAACATCAGAAACACTTTGACAAACGAAATATACTTCATATGCTGCTATAGAGTTTAACACTTCTCTTGACGTTTTTCATTAAATTATCTGGTTGCTTTTCTACTGAAAGTTTTGCGCAATTCTTAATCCTAACTGGACTGAGCATGTTATCTTTGAATATACAATGACGTTATCAAATATCGATTGACTGGTATAAGTTATAAAAATCTTTGTTGCCTAGCATTCTCTCTGGTATTGTTGACCTTTCGATGTATTTACATCCTGTTATTTTCAACTACACCAAGAGATGTTATCCAAGTCAGACAAAATAAAAACAGTTGCATTCATATTCCACCTATTTCTCTCGCTGATACGAAACATCGATTCTTTTAAGTATTTTGTTGCGTCTATTTAGATACTAATTAATAACTAGCTTTTATTTTTGTCTGTCAGGCTAAAACCGTATATGTGTGGGTGATCTATTCGTATTTATACCTATACGACAGGCGATGAAAAGTTCTGATCCACTTCACAAAATCCAAGTTAATGACGAAACATCAGAATTGTTTAATACATTCTTGGGCGAACTGCGAACATTTCATCAGCCCCCTTATTTACTTGTCTAAGCTAGACAGGCGGAGTGGCATTCACTGAGAATCTCACAACGTTAGCGAACTGGTTTACGAAAATAGCCTTACAATAAAAGTTATTTCGAATTAAAGAAATTGCTGGTTATTAAATTTCAGAATTACTTACGATTTTATAGCATGAAAATTAATCATGAAGTATATGAAGAGTAAATATTAAACTCTTTATACATAAATGATTTAGGCACAGGATTATGAGTGTTTATAAAAGCATAATTGTATGTTTACACGCACATGCACACACACACATAAAAGATGCATATACACACTCACACCCATACACACATATATATATATATATATATATATGTGTGTGTGTGTGTGTGTGTGTGTGTGTGTGTGTGTGTGTAAATTAACAGTCCACTCAACCGGCGCTGATAACACAGGGGGAGAATCTCCGACTGATGCTAAGTGAGTCGGGTTTCGATCTCAACTTGACGAAATTGGTTGTCTAGCCACACTGATGAGCTGTGATACAGCAAAACTGTCTGTCTGTGGATGAAATATATATATATATATATATATATATATATATATATATATATATATATATATATATATATATTCAAGCCTGTTTCGCTAAATGATTTAGACGTTTTATGTCTATTTATTTTAGTTTTGATGGACATAATACGTCTAAATTATTTAACTAAAGATACTTGAATGAAAATATGCTGCCTACATATATATATATATATATATATATATATATATATATATATATATATATATATATATATATATATATATACAAACATGCAAGCGTACATACATCATATGCAAGTCAATGTTTTTATATCATTGATGGTATAATTTTAGGATAATTTTCGATTACAATGATTACAGTTCTAATTTCATCTGGTACGTAAAATATGTTTTTATTTTTAATAATATTTTCAAGAAATTATTTGGTCATGTGAAATTCTGCGATGCGACAAGGGTTGATTATGATATTGGAACAATCTGTCTAGCAGTATAGTCATTGTTTTTATATATTTTTTAAAAGTTTCGGCGATATGAAGATCGCCATAGATCTTAAGGCAGATATAACATCAAAAGTACAACATTATTTTTTAAAGTTAACGATTGATAGGAATAAATGTTAGAAATTTCGAAAAGAAAGAACAATGATCACATAAACAATATAAAAAAGAAATAAAGACATTAGCAAGATAAGAACAAGGAAAAGACAACTTTAACAATGTCGCAAATTAAATTTGAGAAAAAATCAAATTTAATGTTGATTGGTCAGCAAGAAGATGAAGCTGTTTCGATTGTAGAAAGAAAAATGAAAAATAAGAACACTATAAAGAGATTAAAGCAAGTAAACTACCGCATTTACGTCAACATCATAAAGAGAAGCGTGTAAGTTGGACAAAGAAGTGTATTTTTAAAAATCTCAATAGTAATTTTAGTAATAAATTCCGAGCTGCGTGAGTGACATAATGGCTTGACAAGATTTTGAGTCCTTGGAGGAAATAGTCAACCAACAAGACAAAAAAGTAGACATCAAAATTACAGGTCCCTTTAAAGTTAAGTTGATGATGGTCTTAAGATAAAAATCAGATAATGATTCTATGTTGTTAGACAAGGATTCTTTTGAGTAGTACAAGTCACAACCTGGAAATTTTAAGCGAAAGGATATATTCGTACAAGACAATCCTCTTTCCCATTCTGAAAAATTGTATTTTACCATCTTACCAAAAAATATCCTAAGGTATTTATTCAAAAGAAAAGTCGTAGTCTATAATTAACATCGCTATATATGAGATTGAAAACAATAAAATACTTGTGAAGCAATTAAGAAAATTAAAACTTTTGAGAACAACATATGTTTTATACAATTTTGAATAAAATCTTATTGAAATTATTATCATTTATGCTAGAGCTTGTAACAATATCGATGTGTAGTTGTTATGGTTTGTTGATATACTAGTAATCCTGTCTTGATATTATTTGAGTGCCGTTTTTACCACTATTTCTATTTCTATTTGTGGCATAGGAGGATTTTTAAAATCTTTTTTATATTGAAAACGAAATTAATTAAAACGTCCAACAATAAGGTAAACAATAAAAACTTGAGGTATGTATTGAGATAAATAGCAAGAAACTGTATTTTCTTTTTTTATGTGAATTACAGAATAGTGATTGGTATGATGTGTCTAAAGTGTTCTCAGTGTGTCTTTGTTTAAATGTCAGTGCTTGTATTCGATTTTTCATAGATTTGATCAAGTTATCAACACTCGTCTGATCCATATTTTGCTACTCCTTTAGCAATGTTTCTTTAAGGGTTGCCACTGACGTGATTGTGGTTCCACGCTCTCGAAATTTTCGGTGAAGGTGCTCCCAAACGTGCTCTAATAGATTCATGTCAGGACTTTGGGCTACTCATAGTAGTGACTTTATTCCTTGCGATTCCTTCTACTTTGCTCGTATGACATGGCGCTCCATTTTCTTGAAAAAAGGTAGACATTGCTGTCAATCTAATTGGTTTCAAATAGTGGAAGAATTCCTTTCTCTAATATTTGACAGTATTTTGGATCATTCAACCGCTCGTCACCAAGAATCAGCTCAGATTTCCCTCACACCAGTAATCCAATCACTCTATATTTCACGGCTGCCTGCTGACATTCAGTGTTCCAAGTCTCATTCTGACATCCCCACACATAAACCTGTCTCGAATTCGAATATTGGCAGAATTTACTTTCATTTGTCTAAATTACAGATGCCAAAATTCTTAATCTTTGCTCTCGAATTCTCTCGCCCAGTCCATACGCCTGTTCCTGTTAACCCCTGAAATCAAAGGCTTCTTTCTTGCAACTATTCTTTGATAGCCTAGCTGTTTCAGAGTCTTTCTCATCGCATATGGTCACATTTCCATGCTGTTGGCGACATCTTTGACGCTCTGACAACGGTTTCTGATGACTTCCCTCTTCAGCACCCTTTTCGTTCGCTCAGACACAATACTTGGTCTTCCGGAATGTTGTTCCACACGACAATGGCCTTCTTCATTTAAATTTAAAACTTAAATTTCTTGACAATATTGTTAACCGTTTGATGATTAACCTGGAAAAACCTAGCAATTTCTCTATTTGACTTGCCACACTGATGTCATCCTATTATTTGCCCTCGTTGAAATTCACCAATTTCCTTACTTCCACGAACTTTCATTGTAAAATATAAGTTAACTATCGTTTATAGATTAGCATAGTTTGAGACTAACACGGTATTGTGTGAAAAAAGAAGATACGTTATTACACAAGTAAAAATTGCTGCAATTAAAGGTGGCTAAAACTTATCATAGCCCACTGTAGATGACATACCCTGTCTTGTATCTGCTGTTATCCTAGTGATGCGAGGCATTATACATCAGCTTCCTCTAACTTTTTGGCACTTCAGTTTATTCTGAGTCTGTTGCTGCTTCAGAATTTGTTAGTAGAAAAGTATCTAATTTAGTTGGGTAAGGTTCATTAGTGCAGACAAGTATGACGCCATTTGAATTTCTTCTGGTTCTTATTGCATCATTCACATCTGGACGGTAACTTTTGATAAGTATTACTTACCACGAATTTCCTTCTCAAAATTTAAAACCTCATCCAAATGAAGTGTTTCATAAAACTAAAGATAATGAGAATTGCATGAAAATTGCTTAATCTTTAATTGTATTCTTCATGTAATAAGTTTTATTCCATGAAACCAATAATACATTCTTTTCTGTCATTTTCTATAAAAGTGATTTGATTATTTACAACTCAGTTAAGCATTGTTTATAAAACACTTGCTTTACATCAATATTTCGCAAAGCCTAAAAATATATTTGTTATGGGACCTTACCTATAACGACAGAGTGAACTCTTCCTGACACTATGAATACTGCGCCTCTCAAGAGAGAGGGACGAGTCGAATCGAGTCGAGCCAATAGTTCACTCCAAACCAGACTGACAGTCATACTAACAACTTCAACATCTTGTATTATTATTTCGTGTAATATATCTTTGTTATTTCTACTCTTGTGTTCGTGTTGTTCTTCCTTGGTCCTAACCTTGGACCATAGCAATATTGATAAGTAATTCGTTTGTCACTCTCAATAAAAAAGTAAATAATCAATAAAACAGCACTTTTAATAGATTAAATTCAATATCATTGTGGAAGAAATTTAAATATCCATGTTTTACTTCTGATTTGTATGAGTCACGTATGTATTAAAACTGTTAAAATGCCTTTGCATAAATCAAGAAATGAACATCATGTTAATACTTCATGAAAAACAATATACAGGGTAATGGAAGAATAATTCCCCATTTAAAAATATATTTTATTCATGAACAATAATTTTTACAAGAAATAGATATGATAGGATAGAGTTTAGCATAAGTTTTTATTTAAAATTCGATATTTTCACCTGATTTCGCTACCAGCTTTTCGAGCCGCCCTGGAATAGCGTCAACTGATTTCACCACGACATCTTGGGGTATGAAAGACGTCTTGTGTTCGCCCTTCAAGTTCTTCCAAAGTCTTGGTTTGTTATAGTAGACTATTTCCTTTAACCAACCCCAAAGAAAAAATTCACAGGTTGTTAAGTCAGGATTCCTAGCTGGCCACTCATACATAAAATAGGGAGTTATTTTTTAATTACCCTGTATTTGTATATACGTTCACATGAAGATAAACAGAGCTAATATGACATAATTGCTATTCAATATTTAACGCATATTTGAATTTATGTTCAAGTGGAGTTTGTTGTTGAGGAATACGTTCTCACTTCATATCATAGCAAAATCAAGTACGGTTGACAGAGCGCCATATGATTTGTCTTGTATGTAACATGTCTTGTTGTATAGGGACTCAAATAAAAATTTCTTCTTAATCTGTTTTGAAATCTTTCATATCCATCAATATAAATTTTTATTAATTTATATATAACTAAAATCTATATTGATATATTCTTTGTGTATGTTTGTTTAATGGTACTTGTTACTCTACTCGTCTATTTTATTGATCAATCAATTAACCTAAAGAATTTTGTCTGTTGAGAATCGCAAGTAAGAAATTAATATTTTGAATGCTGAATTTTGAGGAAGTCACTTTCTTAAAGAAGGCTAGTGATGCGGTATAGTCTTCCTGTTTTCTTATCATCAATAAAATTTCCAGTAACTCTTATAAGATATTTATGAATCAACCATACTTTGTAAAAGCAATGCCATCAATTGATATCTCTTTTATAGACAAAAATTTGAATTACCAATGGGATCGCCTCGTAGTGGAGTGATGGCATGTAATTTCTGAGAATTTCTCCTATCTGATCATTTCCAAAATATTTTACCTGGACAATTCGATATATTGATGATATTCTATTAATATACCCTCGAGATACTGATTTATCTAGTCTTGTAGATAAACTAAACAAAATCAAACATACAATAGAATTTCCATAGAAAACGGAAAAAAACATAATTTACCTTTCCTAGATATCATGATATGCCGCGTTAACAGCAGCTTAAAACTTCAGGTCCACCAAAAATCAACTAATAAAAACGATCTAATAAATTTTAATTCCCATCATAGCAACAAAATAAAATCCGGAATAATCATCGGATTCTACATCAGAGCACTCAGAATTTGCAGCCATCCATATTTAAACGAAGAGTAGAAATATATTGAAAATACTTTCAAGCTCCTCCAATAGCCTAACTATTTTATATTCAATGCAAAACAAAAGGTTCATAAAATATTCCCAAATAAAAATCACCCCCTTACATATCCAACAAATCAAAAAATATATTGTTCTGCCCACGAACTCTATCATAACTACAATTGAAATGAATTTATCTAAACTCAACATAATATTTGTCACAACTATGTCTAAAACAATAAAAGATTTAATCAATACAAAGCAAAAGAATAAGCTAAAACTTGAAGGTGGGGTTTACTCTATCACCTGTAATGATTGCCAGACAGAATACATTGGAGAAATCATAAGGAATTTAAATAAAAGATCATATGAACACAAAAGGGATATTTTACAAAACAATACATCAAACACATTACTTTCTCACCGTAACGAGACTGACCAGAATTTTGATATAAAAATGCGAAAGTAATTCACTAAGACAAAAATGTATAGAAAGCGCTTTAATTGCTAGTTCACCCACAGTAAATTTCCATCTAGATTTTGACAGCATTTCACCATTCTTGACAGATGTTCTGTTATCATAATGTGGAGTATTTAATAATAAAGGTGATGGAAAACAAAAACAAAAAGAAAATAATCTAAATTAAATCAGCAAGATAATATACACAAAACACATGACAAAACAATTTAATTTAAAATTCCCAGCGTCTCTTGTTCGTGTGCAAGTGTAGTCGCATCAACATAAACAAACTTAATTTTAATGATGTCCAAAACGAAATGAAAAATGTCGATCTGCTTCCGAATACGACGACGACGACGACAATGATGATGATGATGATGATGATACTTCATGTCTGTTTGCAAACTCGGCAGAAATTGGTAAAACTTGGCTAAGATTTCTGACTACAGTCTACTCATCTGACTTTGCACCTTTGGAATATCACTGATTTCTATAACTACAAATTTCTTTTAATGGAGAGCACTTCAATTCTCTGGAAGCCTGTAAAAACCATTTTGCCTAGGAATATACCAAGATCTTAGGGATTAAAATCATTAAGGTGCCTCAAAGATGACGAAAATGATGAACAAAATGACATATGTGCTTGAATATATCTATATACTGATATTTAGATATTGTTTTTGAAATGAACTTTTGTTCGGGCCTAAAACAATAATTAGGTCTGGGTATCATTTACGGCTGCTATTACAGAAATCAAATTGCTGTTATAATTTAAAGTGAAAAACTATATATATATTTAAACATCATTTTGGCACAAATTTTAAAATTGCCTCTTTACTTTATAGATTGCAGAATAAGTTACTTTAAAAACTTCGATAAATCATATATGATCTTGTGAATATTGACTAGGCTCAGTGATACGATAGAATACTCAGTGCGGCTTGAATTTATTGCAACATTTGTGACTAGCTTGCTATGCAAGCTTTGCTCGAGGGCTACAAAAACAACGCACAAATAACAGTTATATACAGTTGATAATTTAGAAATTTCTGAATGTGTTTGACGCCATGTATAACATCCATAGGAAAATCTAAATCTAATCGGGATGAGTTTTTATATCAATATTTTGGGTTTGTAACACCTTACCAAGCGCAAATTATTCTGTGCTCAACTTCCTTATCTCCTATATAAAATTGTTATAACTATTTTATTTTAGCTATTTAGTATTTATATTTATCAATTCAATATTTAGAATTTTATGATAGATTCAGATTAGATGGCATCACTGTTCTCATTCTAATTCCAGATAATGGCTTCTCTTTTACAAAAAGTAGAGACCTGAAGGCCTAATTCTTAGGATACTTGGTACAGAATGCTATCTTTTTTTATTGAAGATTATTCCAATTATGAACCCATCATCAGCATGCCAAGCCTCATGGTCGGTACGTTGGCCTCTAGAGCTTAAGAGTACTGGTTTTTTTTGTTTTGTTTTTTTGTTTGGTTTCTTTTTAGCAGTAGAGTCGTTTGGGATGAGGTACAGCATATTTAAATGTTCCGTACCCATTTATTCATTCAGTCTAAGAAAAAATTAAATTGGGACTCATTTCTTTCTTATATTTCTAATGAGATTTGAAATGAGACGGCATTTTGGATGTTCACCACGCATTTTGCTAATGCCATCCTAATAAAAAGAACATAAATTTTTAAGGAGAAAATACTCTGAAAGCTTAATAATATCATTACCAACTATAAACACACGCCCAAACGTTTACATTACATCGCCATCCTTTTTAAATGCATTCTTAAGGAATCTATCTAATACAGACAGTACGTACATAAAAACAGCCCCAAATTAATAGCATACCACTCCACTACATCGACTGACCACACAAAAGTGTAAACATTAGTACTCCTCCTACTAGATAGACACACATTTACGTATACACATTACCATCCGCTTAGACATATTAGAATTTTTACAAACTTACACGCATATAGAATTATCTATGGTTTAATATACGTAATACATGACTGACAAATGTGAATTGAACCACACAAAATTGAAAATATCAAAATTATGTCTTTTTGTCTGTTTTCCCTCAATTTCTGACGAAGCTTTAATAAAAGTGAATCATGTTAGATTGATAAAGTTGTCTATTTGTTCTTTATCTTAAGAATGAGTATATTTTTGATAAAGAGGGTCACTTTATAAACTACTTCACGAGAGCAATGAAGTCTTTAAAAGCAATCATTCAAATATTTCCCATCATTTAAAGCTTTTTTTTTCCTTTTGGTATCGATTAATTTGTCCTGAGTGAAAATCCGTACTAAAAGCATTGCAAATATTTTGTGTTGTTTTCGAAACGTTTTCAAAAGACTTGTTTCTCAGATAATGTCTAAAATTTAAGATTCACACTGGCAGAAATATGCGCATATATACATCAAGAAGCAATTACTGTCAAGAGAAAACTGTAGACCCAATGTTAGAGAAATATTTAACTCAATAACACTAAAGTATTTTTATCGATTGGTAAATATATATTTCGTATGATTTACCAGAACTTGGTTTCATTCTAATGCGGTGTTAGAGATAAAATATGGCAAAATAGGTTTTCTGCTAAAATGTAATGGAGTGTCATGAAATAAATGTATAGTTGTACGCACTTCTACTTAAGTGTAAATATTAAGTTAATCTTATATCTGCATATACAAGCACACGCGCGCGTGCGGCGTGTGTGTGTGGAGATTAAGAGAGAGAGAGAGATATAAAACATCACATATAAAATAAACTTTTTAATGGCGTCATATAAGAATTACAATTATTTTTATCTTCAAAAGACAAAAGTTAAAATGATTTTTTATCCTGTGGGGAGATATCAATACACTTAAAGATCTACAGATACACAATATACTTTTTACATCAATATGTGCATATATAGAGAGAGAGAATGAAAGTGAGTGAAAGAGACGTAGAAATACCTGGGTTGGTATCCAGGTGCACGTGTATACCACTGGGAGTCATGGCTCCTTTAGCTATTCATCTAAGAGAAAAAAAACGTTTTCCGTGCTAAACTGGGTACCATGCTTCTGTTTTTCTCTGGCATATTTGGTATTCTTATGGTGAGTTGCTGTGGTGTTGTGCAAGCCTCTGATTCAGCATAGAGACTGCTGACAATTGGATGTGCTGATCGTGTGATGGTTAGCAGCTCGGAACGACAAATCAGCGTGTAGATTTTTAATTCTGGTCGGGTTCGTTACATTCATTTTCTCAAAAATAGCCTTGGGAGTGATATGATTATATATCTTCTGCACTATGGGTTAAATAGAAGGGAAGACTAGACTCTCTAGCCGTGGCTGCAAATCAGTATAAGAGAAGGACATCGCAGAAATCAAAGGTAAATATTTGTCAGACCTTAGTTATAGTCTCAGGGACAGATCGCATAATTTGGTGTGATCAGTAAATGAACAAATCCAATATACTCCACCCCTATGTCAGTATGACTTGTGAATTCGTGCTAGTTCAGCGATCGACGGCCTCCGAACAGTTTCGTCTACTCATTTTCAATCAGAAATCTTGGGTCAACACGTTATATGAATTTCAGGCATTTCACAAATGTTCCACTGACTGGGATCGTCTATATGTATGTTGTGTCTTAGGATGTAAAATTCCCGCTCACGGCGTTGACAGAATAGTTCAAAGAAAAGTATAAAGCAATACAGTTTCGTACTGGCGTTGCTGCAGGAGTTACGGGGAGATGACACAGCAGGCCATCCACTAGTCTTAAGGGCCCCAATCCAGAATTGTGCAATTTAAGTTGACTTCTTAAACATTCCTACATCCAAGGATACCTGCATTGCAGTGGTAGTTTGAATATAGAGCTTTCAATCTCCAAATCTGGTTTTCAGCCAAGAGAAAAGAGCCCAATCTGCCATGCTATTTCACCCACAATTCGCGGAAAAGGGATTCATGAATTCTCCAAGGGTGTAAATGAAACAGACGACAACAAATATGAACTAGCTATGTCGATTTTACTTTTTGCATTGAGACTCATTACACTGATCCCACAAGGGTTACAAAAAAAGTTCTCGACGCGGCCAAATTTACATGATCTAAACAAATTACTATGCATCATATTTTCAATTCTTGACTCTGACACACACACACGCACACACGCACACACACGCGCACACACACACACGCGCACGCGCATATATATATATATATATATATATATATATATATATATATATATATATATATATATGAATTTAAGCGCAATACTAGACTGGTGGCAAGTGATCTCATCAATTTATAGATGAGCTAACTAGATGTTGCCGGAACTTCTGTGCTAACAGTTTCTTATCTCGCACCTCTCTCTTGTGAAAGGCTCTTCTGGCTCCATACTTTCCAACCAACTTTAATCTGCAAAAATTTAAATGCAGTGTCAATCGCTATCTACTGCCCTTCTGATTGCTCTTTTCTCTTTTGTCCTCTTTACTAATGTTTCTGTTCCCAATTCTTCACTCTGTAACCCCTTGCGTGCTAGTGGCTGTACTGCCTTGCTTGGGATGATACCGATTAATATATATATATATATATATATATATATATATATATATATATATATATATATAAAAGTGAACATAGAAGTCAACACTTAGAGGCGACAGTCTGTTTCATGCTAGATGTAATCGTCAGGCCACGAGTATATATAAATAAATTAACAACCGATACCGATAAACTAGCCGTTTAGAAAAAACAAATAAAGATAATCAATCCAAATAAATAAATTGAAAAATGCTCCCGCCAAAATAATAGTCAGAACAAACCACAACAATCAACCCCAAAATTCAACAAATATTTTTATATTCCCAAACAAAAACAAAAGTATTAAATAAGCTATATAAACAAATTTTTATTACGTTAATAAAAACACTGATCAAAATAAAAATAATAAATAAATAAATATATAACATAAAAAATAAAAATAAATAAAAACAAGCAAAATAATTTGATCCATATAAATAAACAAATAAACGACTTCCGGTAAAATAGCCGCTATAACAAACTACCCACTATAAGCTATATAAACAAATTTTTACTACGTTAATAAAAACACCGATCAAAATAAAAAATAAAAATAAAATAAATATAAAGGATAAAAAACAAAAATAAATTAAATAAAAACAAGCAAAATAATTTTACACAAATAAACAAATAAACGACTTCCGGTAAAATATCTGCCAAAATAGACTACCCACAATGCACCACTGACCCGTATATATAAATAGCCGAGAAAAATAACAGCACTCGTGGCCTGTCGATTGCATCTAACATGAAACAGACTGTCGCCTCTAAGTGTTGACATCTATGTTCACTTTTATATTTACACACGCTCTATCTCTGATATTGAGGACTTTATCCCATAAATATAGCACACTTTAAGACTATATTTCTTTATATATATATATATATATATATATATATATATATATATATATATATATATATATATATATATATATATATATTGAATATTTTATTGGTGGTACAAAATTTGATAATAACCATAAAGAGACAAAATTTATTTTTAATATTATCACACATGATGACACTTAAAAGAAAAAAAACGAGATATCTGTTATGGGAACTTACCCATAATAATAATGGACTATTCCGGACATTGTAAATACTGCGCCTCAAGAGGGAGCAGAGAGGATTATTGTAAGAACATTGGAATAGTGATACTTGTCGAGACAACATAGTTCACTCTAACCAAATCTGATAGTCATTACTAATACTTCTACTTCTTTGTATATATTTCTGTTTGTAATATATCTGTGTTATTCCATACCTGTGTTCGAGTTATTCTTCATTGGTTCTAACAAGTGGCGACGAGGAAACCTCTAAAAAAGACAAACGAACTCACTACGCGGAGGACAAACCTTTTTTTGCTATCCGTCACACATAACAAGTGGGGACGAGGAAACCCCAAGAAAAAAACGAACTCTCTACGCGGAGGACATACGTTTTTTTATATCCGTCGCACATAACAGGGTCGACGAGTAAACTGTAAGAAACAAGTTCTACGTGCAGATTTCTAAAAAAAAACAAAAAAAAAATCTACGCGAACACAAAAAAGAAGAATTTTCTATTTGGATATCAATTTTATTGTGGCAACAAAGGAAATTTTTTTTGGCGTACACAGGTTTCAGAATATCAGGTTACACTAAGGTAAAATTACGTTAACATGGAAGATTTTAAGTCAACCATTGTGGAACTTACCAAATCCAATTTGAACAGCAACAAAAAACGAATAGAAACATCTTGAATTACAAGACTTATTTCTACGTGTAATGTCAAATAAAGGGCAAAATTCCGAGAATGAATCAGTTCTCTCACAAGACGCTATTTGGAGCACTATCGGAGATTTCACGTATGCACCCGACGAAGATAAAAACCTTTGCAACTTACTTCCGAATGTACGAAGATCTATATGAATTTGTGTGCAAAAATTGGCCAGACGCAAGAAAAGTACGTCTATTACTAAGAAAATTCGGCACATGCGAATATACCAAATTCGTAGATTATATCCTACCGAGGAAAACAAATGAGTTAACTTTCAAAGAAACCATAAAACTGTTAACAGAACTTTGCAGCCCTAATACCTCACTATTCCATAAAAGATGGAAATGTCTGAATCTAACAAGAAAGGACAGCGAAGAATACATAACTTTCGCTTCCATTGTAAACAAATATTGTGAGGACTTTAAATTTTCGGACAATTTCAAATGTTTAATATACGTCCAAGGCCTGGTTTCAACCAAAGACGCGGAAATTAGACGCAGAATCCTTACAAAATTTGATTCTTCACAAACTAGCCGAAGACTGCCAGAGATGCATCAGTGTGAAGAAAGACTCAAAAGATATAAAAGAAGCTGGCATCGCGCACATACATAAAGTACGAAGACAAACCAACTTTCCCTCTTCAGAAACAAACCAAACCAATTTTCCCTGATCAAAAACAGGTAAAACAAAATTTTATACTTCTAAAATTCAATATCAGAAAAAAACTACCACCCAGTCCATGCTATCGATATGGGACTTGGCATTGGTATAAAGACTGTCCATACAGTTTTAAAACTTGTCTATCATGCAAAAAAATAGGACATAAAAGTTCTCATTGTTGGACTAGAAGAGAAAGCAAAAGCAGAATAAGAATCACGAGGACTGACCAAGCGGATGAGACTAACATAAGAAAATACGTACAAGTAGAAATGCAAAACAGAAAAGTCAGACTACAGTTGGATTCCGGCTCAGACTTAACTATTATTAACGTTCAAACATGGAGAAAAATGAACAAACCTGCCATGTTAAAAACGAATCAAATTGCTAGATCAGTAACGGGGAGAAAGATAAAATTTGAGGGTGAAGTAATTACAAACGTGACATTTAATGGAATGACGAAAAAATTAAAACTGTACGTCTTAAGAAATACAGAAAACTTATTCGGAACGGACTGGATGTAAAAATTCGAACTTTGGGATTTACCAATAAGTACGTACTGCCAAAATGTAAAAAGTTTATCAACCGAGGCAGATAAATTAAAAAAGAAACTAAAAGCGAGTTTCCCCGAAGTATTTTCAGCAGATCTCGGAAGATGTAAAAAAAATGGCTGTAAAACATGTTTAAAGTAGTTTGAATGTAGAAATCCGACGTGTATTAATTTGTTCAATGTAACAGCACCAATGTCTAGTAGCAGCTATTCAGGAATTCTTAAGGTCTTCCATATCAGATGTTGGCAGGGGATATTTGGAGAGAGTAGGAAAACATAGTTCTGCAGGTCTTTCATATCAGAGGTTGGCAGTGGATATTCCGTCAAGAAATAAACAAAATGGCCGCCTTTATACACAACGGATCAAATATTCCACGTTTTCTGATTGGTTAACCTTCTCTTGGAAAACTATAAAATGATTCAGCTCATTTTGGTTGTCTCACTAGTACATTAGAGTACCCAAAACTCCAACAATGGCAGCAAATATCGAAATAAAAGAAAACGTTCAACCTATCTTCAAGAAAAAAGGAGGGTACCGTTTGCGTTCATAGAAAAAATAGATCAGGAATTGGCTAGACTCGAAAACACTGGCATATTGACAAAAGTAGAATACAGTCAATGGGCCGCATCTACGGTTTACGTTAAAAAGAAATCAGGGGAGATTCGAGTATGCGCTGATTTATCAACAGGTTTGAACGCAGCGATAAAAGATTACTACTATCCTCTACCAGTCCAGAAGAAGTATTCACTAAATTAAATGTCGGAAATTTTTTTTCAAGAATAGATTTAAGTGAAGCGTGCCTACAAATTCCAGTCGATGAGGAAAGTTCAAAATTACTGTGCATAAACACACACAAAGGATTGTACAAATACCAAAGATTACCATTTGTGGATTACAGTCGCGCCGGCTATATTCCAACAGACAATGGATACTATGCTCGCCGGACTAGAGTACACAATTGCATACCTGGATGACGTATTGATAAATAGCGAAAGCGTTGAACAACACTGGGAACACGTACAAGAGGTGTTTAAGGGAATACAAAGCTATGGGTTCAAGGTAAAAGAAAACAAATGCGATATTTTCGTGAAGGAAATTAAATACCTGGGCCATATCATCGATCAAGAAGGAAGACGACCAGACCCTGAGGTTTAGTAAGTTACTACCAGCAATTCATTTCATAAATATATCTATGGTAGATTTTTTACTCTACAGACAGATCACAAGTCGTTACTAGTAATATTTGGTTCGAAAAAAGGTCTACCGGTTTACACTGACAATAGGTTACTAAGATGGGGTAGAATTCTTTTGAACTACAATTTCAGATACGAGTATCTACCAACGAAAAAAATCGGGCATGCGGATGGTCTGTTGAGACTTATACCAACAAAAACACAGCCATTGGAAGATTCTGTAATCGCAGCCCTACGACATGAAGAAGATATCAGGACAGTACTTTGTTGTACAGTTCGAAACCTCCCCGTCACACTACAAGAGTTAAAAAATAAAGCTAAAAATGATGAATTCATAAAAGAAACAAAAGCAAAAATAGCAGAAAAAAATAAGCAAATATCGGACAGCTTTTCTTGATGCGATAATGTGTTACTTTATAAGGAAAGGGTTGTAATTCCCAAAACACTACAAAAGCGAATCCTAAAGGATTTCCACAGGGGCCATACATGAAAAAATAGAATGAAATCGCTGATGCGAAGCTATGTATATTGGAAAAACATGGACCAGGATATTACTCACATACTTGAAAAATGCAAGAATTGTTCCTTAGCAGCAAAGCACCGCTAATCATCCATAAGCCATGGTCAGAGACAGATCGTCCGTGATCAAGAATACACGCAGATTTTGCAGGTCCAATTGATGGTTTCTACTATTTGATCATAGTCGATAGTTATAGTAAATGGCCGGAGGTATTTCGTTGCAAAAATTCTACTTCGGAAACTACCATAAATTGCCTCCACGAGCTGTTCGCTCAGTTTGGAGTAGTGCATTGACTAGTCACAGATAATGGAACGCAATTCACATCAGGGGACTTCCAAGAGTTTTGCGAAAATGATCAAGTCAAACATATAAAATCCTCGCCATATCACCCAAGATCAAATGGGCAAGTGGAGAGATTTGTTGATACACTCAAAAGAGCGTTACGAAAAGAATATGATATGCCTACGGAAAAAGCATTACAGCAATTTCTACAGGTATATAGAATTACGCCAAATAATACTACGCCATCGGCATTAACTCACGTAGAAGTGATGTTCGCTAGAAAAATCAGATCTGTATTTGATAAATTGCTACCAAATCAAACGAAGCAAATAACACAGTCGCCCGTACCAAAAAGGAAATTCCACCCAGGAGAAAAAAATTTATTAAGAATATATAAAAATAATACATCTTACTAGGAGCAAGGGACAATTGAAAAAAGAATCGGGAATATGGTTTATATAGTACTGGGACACAAATTCTCACATAGAAGACACGTAAACCAAATAAGGAAGAGACTGTTGCAGGATGCTAATGGTCCACCCCAGGAAGAGGTGATGGATACGATTTTTGATATATTTGATATAAAAAGGCCGCAAACAATGCCAGAACCACGAAAATCGTCCGGAAAAAGGAAGTCACAGAAGCTTTAGAAATAGATTCAAAGAAAAAAAAAGAAAAAACCCAGCTACGAAAAAGCTTTGGAAGTGGGGTGTTACGGGAACTTACCAATAATAATAATGGAATATTCCGGACATTATAAATACTGCGCCTCAAGCGGGAGCAGAGAGAATTATTGTAAGAACATTGGAGTAGTGATACTTGTCGAGACAACATAGTTCACTCTAACCAAATCTGATATTCAATACTAATACTTCTACTTCTTTGTATATATTTCTGTTTGTAATATATCTGTGTTATTCCATACCTGTGTTCGAGTTATTCTTCATTGGTTCTACCTCGGACCATCACCGTAGTACCAGGAAATTAGACCATAACAATAATATTTATCGACGTCTTTAAATTGGAATATCACCGTGGTACAAGGAACTTGGACCATAACACTATCTAACACTAATTAATTCAGTTTACGACGTCATGTACAGGCGACTTAATGGGTTCCCCTTGATAGCTAACATTTTTGTAGGCTTCCATGAAGGAGTTTATGATCCTAATAGACCTGATATTATGTAGATGACACTTTTTTCTCTTCAATAATGCGAATGAAGCGGACCTTTTTTTACGTCCCTTAATAGTATCCAACCAGTCTTTAAGTTCACACAAGATAAGGAAACTAATTCCTCAACTTCCTTTTCTTGATGTCCTTGTTTTTTTCTCCCTTTGGTTTACTAGCTTATATACCCACTGGGACTCTTTTTGTCTCATAAAACGTAAATTAAATTTAATTAAAACTCTTACCCATAGGTCCTTAATGATTTGTTCTAAAACCAAGCTGGACAATGAGATCAGGTTTATTACTGTCTGCAACAATACCTATCCATTGGACATTGTTCAATCTGAAATAAAAAAAATAAAATTTCGAAGTTTAATAAAGTCAAACCTGCGTCAGTACAGAGATGTCTTGTGTGCCTACGTCTTCCTTGGCTAGGTAGCATTAGTGATAGATATGATAGGCGGGTTTCCTTAGCTACAATGCTACTTTTCTGCCAACACTCGTATGGTTTTCTCCGTTGCACCTATCCTTGCATCCATGTTCTTCCTCTTCACCATAATAGTTTCCTGATTTATTTATACGCACTACAAAGGAAGAACGACTCAAAGGCTAGATGTTAGGATTAAGCAACACGTGCCTACAAAAATCCGGAACTCTAATTATTTACCATCACATGTTCTGACCATTACATAAGATGGGTCTTATAAAAATAACCGCAGTTGTGCTGCTAATTTCTGTGTGGACACGTTTTCCTTTTTGAGTATTTGTTAACTCCGATTTAGCCCTGTTGAGCGAGATTCGAAACCGGTTAGCTAGCTCGTTTTTCTTTTCTTTTAATTGTTATTATGTGTGGTAATACTAAAATAAATTTTGTTTCTTTATGGCGGATATATATATATATATATATATATATATATATATATATATATATATATATATATATATATATAGTAGGCATTTTTTTACCTCGAAAGATAAAGGTAGCACCTTCTATATTTTCAAATCTTTATCTTTAATTTACATGTTGATTTCGTTTTTAATATCTTATATTTTTATGCTAAAATGGATATATCCTCACTCTACTAATAGATATCGTGGGTATGGTTATTTGAAATATTTCATTTTCTCTGTGATATATATATATATATATATATATATATATATATATATATATATATATATATATATATATATATATTTGAAAAAGAATGATTTAAAGAAATATCCACCATCTACATTAGGTATATATTTTGCTAACGTGGTCGGTGAACGGAATTTGTGTAATACAGTTCCCAACTCGTTATCTTATTTTGATGACACAACTATTTACTCAAACCTTGATAGTATTTTCGATCAGTCCCACAAAGTAAAACTGGGTTTTGATCGCGAAGATGACCTTTAACTAGTTGTTGTCTTGGTTCAGAAATGGCTTGTAGATTTTAACGACTCCGAAATGAAACTGTTGTCTTTTAGACTTATTAGAGAACTATTTTTGGTCGATTCCAACATCATAGAAAGCAACTCATTACGCTCGGCGTTACGTTTTCCATTGACAGGAAGTGGAGTGAATCAATAGCTAAGTCTGCTGCTAAGAAAATTAGTTTTCTTGTGTCGTGCCAGAGTTTTCTCGGCAGAATCCATCTTGCTTGTTTATAAATTTCCCTTTTGTCCATGCAGTGGATATTGCTGCCATATATAGTCTGGTTCCCCTGCTATATATCTCGAGATTCTTGACAAAATCCAAAGAAGTGTCTGTAATGTTATCTGTCCTAACCTGGCATCACGACTTAAATCACTTTCTATCTGCCGTAATGTGGCTTCCCTCTATCTTTTTATAAATACTTTCATGGCAATTGAACATCGACCGCATGAATATGAGTGTAGTACTAGATTGACAACTAGGTCTTATCGTGTTGTTGTTGGTGGTGGGGTGGCGTGGCGTTGGTGATGATGTTGATCATCATCATCATCATCATAATAATGATCATGATGAAGGGGGTTGCTGAAAATGCACCATTTAAAGATAAATATGAAAATAACATTATTGCTAAGATAAAATTTGAATTCGCAAGCAAGTATTTTAAGTATATTTAAGAACTGAAAGTTACATTAATCTCAGTAAAGAATTCCTCCTCGGAATTTATGCCTGTATCATGCACAAATATCAATATTATAAGGCATTCTTTAAAAGCATTTTCAAATTATAAATAAAAATATATATTTTCCCTGATGCTGATGTTGAGCTATAAATGACAACGATCAAAACACTTTATATGAAAATTTTGGCCAGAATTTATATTCACTGAATTTAGACATACGTTCTTTTGCACGTAAAGAAATGTTATATAAAAATTAAAAATATAATTCCATATCCATGAGTTTTAATCAAACTTATATTCCTGAAATATTGCTACATAAACACACACACACATTCATAATTTTATATATATATATATATATATATATATATATATATATATATATATATAGATAGATAGATAGATAGATAGATAGATAGATATATGTATGTATGTGTGTATATATATATATAAATATATTTGTATAAATTCTACTAAAGAAAGATTGTGCTTCCGACAGGAATCCAACCTGTATCCTCTTTTTCATCAGACAATTAAACAGGTAATTCAAACCTTGATCTATCAACGTGGCCTCTGTAATCGAATTCATACTGGCACGTTTCGGTTATAGAAACGATTTCCATAATGAAAAAGGAATACAAGTTTGATTCCCGAAGAAGGGCCAATCTTTCTTTAGCAGGGCTTCTCATTGTAGGACGTTTGTTATTAATTTCACTGTTTATGAAAAAAATAAACAGGGATAAAAAAATAACGTATATATATATATTATACTGATTAAAATAATTAACTTTATTTTAATCAGTTTGTTCCTGTATGGTCGGCTGCAACAATAAAGAATCAGGATCAATTAACAGATTTATATTTTCAAAGTTTTCCTCCTAAATATCTCATTGATTTCTCGCAAAATATTTTAACCTCTGAAATAATAAGAGTTATAATAACAAGAACGAATAATATGATATTGTAAAACTGGTAATAATAATGAATTTGCGTAACACGAAAAAATTTTAAAACGTCATAATGTCGTCACTTTCAATATTTTTGAAGGGTGGGGGACATCATTAAAGTTCATGATGACTTGTTTTCAATAGACAATTCGAATGATATAGAATGATTTAAATTTGGGAAATGTTCAGAAATATTGATGCTATTGAGTTGTAAGTGATAAAAAGAAAAAGCAGGCGTCAATGTATCATTCTCAGCTTTGCTCACACAAAATGAAGCAATGCTACACCTGATTATTCGGCGGAAGTTACTGCCTGCCATTGGAAGATGGCTGACTGCATCAAGCGTGATGTAATCATCTGCTCCATTTCCCGTGCTTGTACCAGCGAAGAAAAGCAAACGCGAGCAAATGGAACTGAACATTGCGACATTAAGGAGTTATTCTTTCCTTTGGATTTTGGACATTTTTAAAAAATGAAAACTCTTTCTTGAACGTTTTATTTTAGTTTTAAATCCAACCTAATTTAAATCTAATATTTACAATAAGCAAAATGCTGTATTTCAACGCGAAGTTGAATTGATTGCAATGATTTTTTATGATTATTACTAAAATCGAAAAAATAGTCTATATTGACAAAGCTGCCAACGCAACATAATTTTAAAAACTCTTTCAAAAAATCTTTCAAAAATAACATGTACTTATCTGAAAGGTTATTGAGAAGAATGAAAGTTTAATTAATCTGATTTGAAGAAAATACTACTTTTATTTTCAAATATCGCAGAAATGCATTTTGTAACTCGGTGATGTGTGAATTATGAAGCGTTGACGCATTTAATGACAGATTGATGTTTGGGAAATTTATTTAAGGAAGATATAAAATTACATGACATGAAATTAAATATATATATTTAACTACTCATTAATCTTTAAAATTTAAAATATTTTAATCATTCTACACTTTATTGAAAGTTTAGTAATTTGGCTATAGTCTAGCTTGCTGGGAAAATTTTGAAAATTACCAATATTTTTCAGTTTACTATACTTTCCACTCTTATTTTCTGATAATGCCGTGTATGGAAACCAGTATTTATAAATATCGGCGCATTTATTCACACACAAGACAAATTCATTATTTGTGGTTGAACTGTAGTAAGCTTTTCCATTTATATAGTTTTGTTTAATAACAACATCATTTGACACCTAAAATTAAGACAGAATTTTAAAATATCTAAAAATTTATAAATTATTCTAATCAAAATTTTAAAAAAATGAAAATTCTTGCTAAAATTCATTATTTATCGAACTTTTTCTTAAGACCATACTCTCCACAATATATTTTATTCATAAAAGCTGTTAAAAGTTTTTCCAATTAAATAATATCTTCGTTCTATCTCATTTTTTTTAATTTTACGATTTAGAGCAGATTTTCAGAAGTAGGGGTCCTGTTTTAAGTAAAAAATTTGAAATTATCCTAAGAATAACATTAAACGCTATAATATAGAATTTCTCGAACATTCATGAAATTAAATAACTGGGGGTGGGTAATAAATCAAAAAAAATATTTTTACCAAGATTTTCTAAAAAATAAAACATTTAAAAATAATTTAATTTATTTGTGAATAAGGCTACAATCTGTCAATTATCTGATTTTTGCAAGAATTTCCATATCGATGTGTTTGTTATCGCAGTAGATGCCCAAATTTGCCATAAGAATTTAGGGTCTCACATTGACGACAGAGAAAATCTATTTTTTCCAAGGTTCTTAATAATTTTTATATAAAAATTCTTTGGTCTTAATAATACCATATATATTTTGACTATAAAACTGTTTTTATTATTGGGGTGGGGGCATCTTTTCATCATGTATACTCATATTTAGCGAATCTTTGGATCTCTCTCTCTCTCTCTCTCTCTCTCTCTCTATATATATATATATATATATATATATATATATATATATATATATATATATATATATATATATATATATATTAGTTGTAATCTTATAAATATAAGAAATTATACTCGTCCGGAAAACCTTCGGTTTCTTGATTTGCAAATAAACAAACCAATAGCAAAAGGGAAGAAAATGACACAAAAAAAGAAAGAACAGAGAACATGGACGTCAGCCGAAAATAATCGTCTAGCATGCAAGTTCAGGGTCCAAAGAAAAAAAAACCGATACGTGTAAGAAAAATAACAAAATAAAGTGCTCAATACGCTAAGTAGAGCAAACCTAAATTAACCTAAAGAGCCAAACTATTCACACACACACACACACACACACACACACATATATATATATATATATATATATATATATATATATATATATATATATATATATATATATATATATATATATATATATTGCCAACATAAAATGTACCTATATATATGTGTTGTGTGTATGGAATATATATATATATATATATATATATATATATATATTGCTCACATAAAAATATACCTATATATATATATATATATATGTGTGTGTGTGTGTGTGTGTGTGTGTGTGTGTGTGTGTGTATGTAACCTCGTTAAAGAACTGTAGAAAAAGGCTATAGATTTAAATATTATCACTAAATACCCCAATTCTGTACTAACACCGGCTCATACATAAATTCATTTTTTTGCACAAGTAGCGTGTGATATGAATTTCCAAATTCGAATATATAAACCAATCTCCGACGTTATTAGAAAGGTGATAAAGTCTTTTAAAAATCAAAGGAGTATGTTTATCGTTTGCTATGAAATTTTTAAGATCACTCCAAAAAATTACCAGCAATATTTTTCCTCCTAAATATAGATATATAAAAATTGGGAAAAATATTTATTAACCAATAAACTCTGAGTTCAGTAAAATCTAACTTTTCGATTTCTGGAACCTTTTTTTTTTCTTATTCGTGATATTAAGTTCGTTATTTAATTTTCAGTTTTTTCCATAAACCTTTAATTGTTCGTTGTAGACAATTTAAATTCTCAAAACATTTTGCATATTTTATTCAAGTCATTTCTTACAAAGCCTAGCGATTTAAAAAACAAACTAAGCACACGGACTGAGATTGTTTACTGTTATGGGAACTTACCCATAATAGTAATGGACTATCCCGTACACCATAAATACTGCGCCTCAAGAGGAAGCAGTAGTGTGAGTCAGACACAGAGTTAGAGTGTGAGTCAGTCAGAGACAGAGTCGCGTCAGGCGATTACTGTAAGACATTGGAATAGTGATACTGGTCGAGACAACATAGTTCTCTCTAACCCAACCTGATTGTTATTATTAACACTTCTACTTCTTTTGTACATATTCTGTTTGTAATATATCTGTGTTATTCCATACCTGTGTTGAGTTATTCTTCATTGATTCTACCTTAGACCATCACCGTGGTACAAGGAACCTGGACCATAACATTTACAAATTTAAGTAGTAGCATAATACGGCCATCCTTCACTAACTGCTGATTGCTACTAGAAACTTACACGCATTCATAAAAAACTTAAATATGTCACACTCCCCTTATGTAGACACAATGTAACGCAATTTATTCGGTTGTATTGTAAAGAAAGAAAAAACAAAAATATTGAGCATGAAGTTGTTTCGCAAAGAATCATAATTCATTTCTTTCAATTTGAAAGAAAACAACAAATACTTAATAATAAAATTTGTAGAGCTGTATTTGAAGATTGTTTATTTTTTTTCACATTTACACGTCTAAACCGCTATATAAATATTTTATCAAAATCTTACCAGCATCAGTTGACTATTGACTTGCATAATATAATCTATCAGTGTAAAATTAATTTATGCAAGTATAAATTAATATCATTATTTTATAATTAGCCTGTATGTATTTACACACACATACACACACACACACACACACATATATATATATATATATATATATATATATATATATATATATATACCGGGTGTAACGGCAAAATTGTCCAAATCATGTTGCAGCATAACTGTCCATCCTACAAAATGTTTAATATCGAAAAAAAATAAACACTAAACTAACTGAGTTTATTCAAATAAGACTTTCGCCATATTGATACCATTTGTTGCGAGAATCACTGAAAAACACTTTGAGTTATTCACCTAACAAGAGACGAGGTTAAAATCGCTTTGTGCCAGCCGCACTGTCTTCTCAACTGAACAATGGTGAGAAGAAAAATCATTCAGACTGCTCAGTAATGGTGCCAACATTAATACTCTGGCTTCCATCTTCAAAGTCCATTCAAGAACCATCACGAGAACGATAAGTTTAAAAAAGAGAGAACAGTAGAGAGGAAAACTGGATCAGTAGGTTAAAACAGGAAGAGAGATCATCATTTTAATTTAGAACTAGAGAGTTCAATTAGAATAGCCCAAAGAGCAGTGAAAAACGACTTTAAAATGAAATCGTAAGTGAAACGTGTGAGCCACCTTTTTACTCCAGGACAGAAAGTTAGAAGGTTAGAGAGGACGATGATTATCTTGCATAAGTTGGAAAATGATCCTTGAAGCATATATATATATATATATATATATATATATATATATATATATATATATATATATATATATATATAAAGACATTTTTAAGTTTATACATTCTTTTTTTATAGATCCAAATATTTAAGTAAATGCTCTGTTTATAATAAACAGTATTAACAACATTTACCGGCCTGAATGTCCGAGAAATTGTCATAGAAAATATGCGTCCTCCGACAGGAATCCAATCTGTATCCTATACGGAACCGTCATATAGCTTTACATGCTTTTACTGATTGCGCCACAGAGGAGCGTTTCGGTTAGCAAGATTGATTTTACTGTTTTTAAACTACAATTTTCCATGATTTTCTCACGTACATTCATATCTGCTCGATGCGTATCCAAATGTAAAAAAAATGACGTCACTCATTATGAAATGGACAAAGTTCGACAATTATTTTTTAAGACATTTTTATGTTTATACATTCTTTTTTATAGTTTTTATAATTGCCATAATAATAATAGTAGATTTAAAACAGATTTTTCTCAGAAGTTCGGCGGCTGCCATTTTCTTCAGTGTCACAGACAGATTTATGGCTGATACGTATCTTAACCAATTAAACTGAAGAAATACTTCGGAGATGTCACAGAGAATTTAATTCAGTGTAGAAAACAAATGATAATTGGGGAATGAAAAGCAAAAAATGCTCTGAAATAAACATCAGTTGTAGCTCTTTCAGCAGAGGCGACCTTCCGAATGAAAGACTAATTATGCCTGCTTGAATTTTCAACAGTTTAATTTAACTGTTATGACATTTTTTGTTATATTCCTATTTTTAGTTTGCTGTTGGCCGCCAATAGATAGATAGATAGATAGATAGATAGATAGATAGATAGATAGATAGATAGATTATCCAATATAATATAACGTTAGCCCCCAAAGGCGGAATGATTTATTCTCCTGGATGTTAACATCAACCTCACTGATGCAAGCATTGCACAAAAATTTGCCATAAAATAACGTCCATCATTGTTTAATCGTAATGATCTTACACACCAATGCAAGACCACATATTATCCTAATCACCCAGGAAAAGATTATGATAATAAAAATGAAAGATTTGCATCAACTGGTGACCTTACTCCAACTGACTATTATCTTTTCAAATTATTGTAACTTTTTTAGAGGAAAACATTTTAACTGTAAAGAGGTTAAAACTTATGCTAAATGGTTCTCTACATCGAAATTTTTTACACCTGAAGGATCAACAATTTGCTACATAATGGTATTTTTATTGCTAATGAAATATTAATATGATAAAATATATCAGTTAATACTAAAGAAGAATTTATCTCTTATTCTTACTCAAATACGATAGGATTTTCTTTCCAGACTATTAATTTTTACCTCTATACAAATTCAAGAGATATCAGCCATAGAAAATTATTTGATTAACACAGGATTCTATGAACAGGAATTAATCATTTTATGATTTTACATATGTATCTCTTGAGATTCGATAAGCTACAGAAATCTTTTACTCATTGATTTTGTTAAATCTGTTTTTTGCCACCCAGAGGTCTTTGATTTGCATTCTCGTATATATCTCTTTTAATGACGGAATGTATTTTTTTTTTTGTAGGGGGATAATATATTCAGTGTATAAAGACCATTCCTTTGAGACCTATTTGACCTGGTATGACAGTCAACTTGGCAAATTATGAAGTTGCATTATTTGAAGCTTCTTGGTTGTGACCTATAACACATCAAATTCTATGCATCAACGTTGATATCATCATCAATTTGGAAGGGATCTATAATTTTACTGACTGCTATACTAGCAAAAACCATTACTGACCCTCCTCGTTTGTATTCGTATATGTTCGTTTACTATTTTAATGGGAGTCACGAACTAGCCCAACCCTAAATAACATTTAATGTATTTTTATAGTCATCACTAAAGTTTCAGTTGAAAAATATGTTGTCATGTGTGACGTCGCTCAATTTACTTGATTTCTATTTATGAAGTTTATTTAAACCATGCTCAAGCCGCTTTCATTTTTTTCAAATCTCATTTGTCGCATTGTTAAAGTCAGTTTTTTCTTGTTTTTCTTTCATCAATGTTTGCAAAAGTTTACCAACATCAGTTGTTTTATTAAAATCTCACAAAGCATGTTCATTCATTTATATTTATTTATATATTCGCATATATGAAGAAACCTATATCTGAGTTTATGGATATAGTGGTAAATGTGTATAAATATGCTGTTGATTACAGGCTTCAGAGGAGTCAAAGTTTTGTTAAGATGTATTAATATTAGTATGTGAAATTCATACTTTCTCTTTTTTTATTCACCATTTTCGAAGACGTACTTTTACCGCAATGATTCAATAGCAATCAAGTGAATTGTTCCAGCTGGAATACACAGCTTGATTAGGAGCCACCGAATTTTTTTCTCTCTATTCCCATAACTAAGACGTTAAGCAAGTTTTTGTTAAAATACTAGCTCTGATACAGAAGCGAAAAATGACTTTATAATAGAAATGAATTAATGTCTAATACCAATAATAACAATAATAATGATTTACTAAAAGGCAGAAGGAGGAGCCGGTGTCAAATCAAAACATTGATGTAGAAAAAAAATGAAAATGTTAAAATTAATACAAAGTCTGTAGTAAGATGAAGGAGTCTTCGAAAAAAAACTGAAAATATAAATGGGAAGGCGAAATAGCAGTATAAAACAAAAAGAATAATGCAAACTATATTACAATTGAAAGGGTATCTTAAAAACGCGTTTCACTTTTTAATTATTATGACGCATTTTACAAATGTCAAGTACTTTTAGCTTTAAAAAGCTCGTTCAAACTTCTTCGATTCACGCTTGGATGCATATCAATGTTGGTGTACAATTGGTTTGTTGCGTATGTAGGCAAATGTCTGACATCACAAACCGCTTAGGGAAATAAAAAGGCTCTAATTTTCCGCTAATTATCTAAGCGCTGAAGGTTTCTAGAAAAATTGTCTCTGTAACAGAATAAAATGGTAACCGAAAACATTTGATTTCACTCTTCATTGCAGGCTAAGTAATATTCGAAATCATAAAAGAAAAATAAGCATTCAAAACAAATTTCATCTTAAAAGGTAGACAAATGAGAATTGTCTCATTATTAATTCAATCGATATAATTTATAAAAATTGATATAGGTTGACGTCTTAGAAATAAAATCAGTTGAAAATATTTCGAAGAAGAACAGCAACAACAAAAACAGCAACAACTATTTTTGAACGGAACAAATAAAGTCGCCTGCAACTTTGACATTCAAACGGATTGCCCAATTCAGAAGACTGGATAAACAGCAAGAAGAAAACATATAAGATAGTGAATTTTTGTTAGAGCAGACTACATAGTAACTCCAAAAGAAAAAGATAAGATAGATATTTATCTCGAATTAACAAGATAGATATGGATATTGTAGGACATAAAATCACCAATCACGTTAGACGCTAATAGAACACCAGGAACAGTATTGAAGAATCTAAGAATGAGGCGGAAAAATTCGACATAATAGGAAGAGTAGGAAATATCCAGTTGACTCTATTATTTAAAACAACTTGAGTGAAATTATAACTTAAGTTCCAACCGTCTTCTTCCGTCAGTTATTAACTTTAGAGGTTATCAGTTAAAACAGCTACTGCCGCTAATAATAATAATAATAATAATAATAATAATAATAATAATAATAAGAAGAAGAAGAAGAAGAAGAAGAAGAAGAAGAAGAAGAAGAAGAAGAAGAAGGAGGAGGAGGAGGATTAACTTGCACAAGAATGCAAAGATATAACCAAGAATAATGTTAAGCAAGCGCTAACAAAATACCAAAAATGTAATTCCCCAAGAAATGACAAACGACCTAACTTTTAGCTTTATCATCTATCATCAATCCATAAAACTCTTGCGCAAACTTTATAAATGATAATTAATAACCCCAATGAAATTTCAGAATGAATCACTGAAAGTATTACATATCTCCTACCAAAAACGGGTGAAACTGATGATCCAATAACTTATAAGCCAATCATATTTGCCCCCACATATAACTTGATCACATCTGTCCTGACGAAATTTACTGACTCGTTTCTCAATGAAAGCAACATTCTGGAACTGAAGGGATGTCGAAGAGGTTCATATGTTTGCAAAGATCAACTATTGATAAATAAAATGAACCTGGAAACTTGCAGAAAAAAAGGTAGAAATCTCAACATTGCTTGGATAGATTACCGTAAAGCCCTTGATAGTGTGCCACACTCTTGGATCCTTGAGACTTTGGAAATGTACAAAGTCTCCGTGGTGATAGTAAATTTTCTGAAATATAGCATGGATCTGTGGAAAACCACATTATACCTAAATCGCACCAAAGGCACTACTACTTCAAATTGTTTGGATATCCGACGAGGAATCTTTCAATGAGACTCCCTGTCGCTCCTTCTGTTTTGTCTGCCCTTAATCCCCATTTCGCATGAACTAAACAGTAATAATTACTATGAATGCAAAGTAAAAAAGGAAATGTTTAATCATCTATTCCACATAAATGATATCAAACCTTTGCCAATGTGGACAGTGAGTTGAAGGTTATCTTCAATACTGGATAATGTTTCAGTGATGACATCAGTATGGATTTCGGGTTAGATGAATATGTAAAAGTAATATTTATGAAAGGGGGGCTTACAGAAACAGACTTAATAGATCTAGATTTTGTCACAAAGATTAAGAAACTGGAACCATACGGAGCCTATAAATAACTAAGAGTCGGTGAATGAGATAGAATTCAGTATACACAAATGAAAGATAATACTACAGTACGCCTGGTATTAACTACCGATATGAATTTACAGAATATTAGCCATAAACACTTTGGCAATAGTGCAATGCATTTTTAACATCCTTAATTGGACGATAGCTGACATTAAGCAAATGGATATCAATACGGAAAAGATTGTCACTTGACATCAATATGTGTCCCAATCCGAAGGAGTCAGAGGACTTAGAACTAAAAAGACACAAAAACTGATCTTCAAAGATACCTGGAAACTCCAGAAGACTGGATGATGATCTGTGTCGAAGAACATGAAAATGTATTTAGTAATAAAGGAAACCAACAAATTTCAAGTGTGTGAAGAAGTCCAAATAAACCATAATACACATACTGCAACGACAAAGAGCCTAAAAAAGAACGCAAATCCAATTTACCAAATGCAGAAACAATTACATGACAAATCCAATGTACCAAATGCAGAATCAATGATAAGCTTCTTCATGGTTAATACTTTGCCAGTACTAAACAAGCTGATTAGGCAAACACCATGCCCATCAGTGGTTACGTAGTGCAGGGATAAAAGCTGAAACCGAAGGTTTTATTATTGCTGCAAAGGACCAATGCTTGCTAACTAGAAGTACCAAGCACACATACTGAAAAACTTTGCAAATTCAAAATGCAAATATCCAGAAACAATTCACCATGTATTGTATCAGGTTGCACAGTGTTAGCACCCACTGCATATAAAACTCTATGCACTGGAAAATATGCAATTTTTACGGAAAGGAAACAGCAAGAAACTAGTATGAACATCATCAAGACACAGTTCAGATATAGGATCTGGAACAATTTTTTTTTTTAATTCAAAAAAGTGGCACATGAAGACATCAATAATTCCAGTTGTAGTTGGAGCCCTCGGATTGATTTGAAAAGGTTTCGATAGACACTTTGAATGGATTCCTGGTAGCCCATGCCTTAAAGAAATACAAAAACATATACTCAGAAGCACAGCTCACACATTACGAAGAGCTTTATCTATATAAAATTTGTGTGATCTTAGTTTTTTTCTTATACAAAATCATCAGTGGATAATGTCATGATGACATTTCTGATCTTAGGTCTCCGGCTTGAACCCAGAAGGAAATGTGGAGGGCTCTGGATTAGGCTTTCATCACAATAGGTAGGGGGAGCAGATGCGACAGTCAACACTAAACTACAAAAGAACTTAAAATTGATCTCTGCATTAATATGCATTAATATTTAAGCTTACCTTTTAAACTCTTCTGCCGCCATTTAAAGAAATTTGATGTACGTAGATTCTTACTTTCCGTACAAAAAATTATTATTTCATGAGTGACTTTCGCTGGATTTCGCAATTAATTTAGATTATTCGCAAATTTATTTCCAAGTTTTAAAAATTGTTATCGTACAAAAATTTGTCACAAAATATCATGTAAATAAATCGTAGAAAACAATCTCAGTAATGAAAAATTATAATCCCAAATTTTAGGATTGCGGGTCCGGATCCGGCCCGGAATGTTTTTAATTTTCTCACGGAGTCGACCTGATTCCAAAATGGTATGATATATTGGGCTACGGTCTCTAGGAGCAAAGTTGAAAACACGGACAATTTTATTTTGAAACACTGTAATTTGAGAATAGTAATTTTTCCTTTGAAATGAGCTATTGAAAGTTAGAAAGTTGTGTCCCTTTAAGTTGAAAACGTGTGACACGGTGACAGACAGACTTTCGCATTTATTATATAGATATATAATTTATATCTCTATTATTTTACATCGAGCACTATTTTAACACCAATATTTTAAAAATATAATAATAAAACATGTAGATTTGATAGCGAATTGTTTAATTCCATATACAGTGTTAAATATATATGTGTTTATGCGTGTATCTATACATTTCAAGTAGATTAAATACGTCAGCCCGGGAGGGTACTTCATCTAGAGATAAGAAAAACTGATTTTAAACCTCCGCTGCCTTGCGGTCATTTCCAATCATGAGAAAATTTTCGGGAGTAAACCCTGATGAGAAATCCGGAGCTGGAGTCTCTAAGTCAGTCCGCGGAAATTCAGATTCCATGTTGGTTTCTGGCGCGGTTTAATTCACTTCATGGCTTGAAAGAAGTCTTTAGCCTTGTGTGACAGTCATTCTGGAGATGATGTCTCGACAAAAACACCCGGATGAAGGATTGACATCCAACATTTTGTATCAGCTACTGAAAGAACGTCCGCTAAATGGACCAGGGTTCCAGTTCCTGTTTACTCAATTCCCAATTCAAACATTGTTTCTCATGAAACGGATGACCAGTCACCTCACAACTCTTGGAAGAAGCGATATAATTGCGGAAGGGGAGATGAAGGAACAACAAAAAACTCTACATCAACGTTCATGAAATGTAAAAGTCCTATTATCTAGATTCACGAATTTTGTCAAAGTCCAGCAGAAAACAAGACCTTCTATTTTGTACAAAGCAGAATGAAATTGATATCTTGAGCATCCAGGAGCGCAAAAACTTGCTTGTTATATCAAGCGATTTCAGTGGTCAAATAGGGAAAGAGGAAGCTCCATTCATATATAAGGAAACTAATCGAAATGGGGAGAAACTGACAGATTTCGCTCAAGAGTTCCTACTCTAAATTACAAACACGAGGTTCATGAAGCATCCAAACCGTATGTGGATATTCGAACATCTATCCGGACCTTGATCACAAATTGATTACATCCCCGTGCGAAAAAATGGAAGAACAACGTTCGTAATGCCCAGGCATTCTCTTCCTTCTATTCTGTCTGTTCTGATGATAGTTGTTTCCATACATATCGCTCTTAGCCTAAGGTCATCCAAACCGCCAGTACCAGACCCTATGAAACAAGTCGATTGGGCCAAGGTATTATCAAAAAGAACTTTGAGACACTCCTTTGTTGTCGATGTTAAGAATCGTTATAAAATGTTCTCTGATAAATCTCATGACATTGAAACAAAGTAAACAAGAAATTGTTCAATCACCTACTCTACATGGATGATCTCTTTGCCAAAGACGACACTAAGTTGAAGGGTCTCCTTAATATTGTAAGATGTTTCAGTGGCGACATAGGTATAAATTTCTGATTAGATAAATGTGCAACTTACGTTCAAGAAAGGGATGATTACAGAAACACACTGAATAGATCAAAAGACTTTGTTACAAAGATTAGGGAACAGGAACAAGAAGAAGCCAGGAATTGCATACTCAAATGAGCGAGAAAGTAAGAAAGGAATCCTACAGGTATGTGCATCTGGTATTGAATACCGAGCTGAACTCAAAAAACAGAATATCAGCCATAACACATATTGGCCATCTCCGTAGTACAATGCAGTTTCAACATCCTGAACTGGACCATAGATGACATTAAATGAATGGACGCCAAGACGAGAAAGTATCTCACTTGCATGTATCATCCCAAGGCTGATGTTGATCGTCTGTATGTGCCCATATTCGAAGGAGGCAGAGGATTAGTTCAACTAGAACTGTCTTACAAAAATACAACGAATTTACCTTCAAAGATACCAGTAAACTACTGAAGATGCAAAAACCTTTTTAAAAAAAAGAAGCAACGACAAATGCAATCGACCAGATACAGAAACTATGGCAGGATAAACCTTTTCAAGGTTAATATTCTGCCCTTACCAAACAAGCTGATCTAGACAAACCCAGTGCCCATCAGTGGCTACATAGTGTAGGTTTAGAAGCTGAAACCGAAGTTTTTATTCTTGTTGCACAGGACCAATGGTTACTAAGTAGAAATTACCATGGTTGCATACTGAAAAATGCAAATTTTGTGATAAATATCCAGAAACAATTGACCATCTTGTATTAGTGTGCACGGTATTGGCACTCACTGAATATAAAATACGGTATAACAGAGTGGGCCAATATCTGAATTGGAAAATCTGCAGCTTTTACGGAAAGGAAACTGCAAGAAATTGGTATGAACACCACTCAGACGCGGTTACGAATATAGGATCTGCAACAATTTAACGTGACTTCACAAAACACACAGACAAAACAATCAAAGCTAATCGTCTAGTCATTGTGATCAGAGACCACAAGAACAAAATGTACCTCCTTCTTGACATGGTAGTCACTGCAGACTGTAATGTATCTTAAAAAACTAGCAAAGTACAAGGACGTTGAAATCGAAATTTCAAAAATGTGGCACATGAATACATCAACTACTCCAGTTGGAGTTAGACCCCTCGGATTGATTGGAAAAGATTCCAGTAGACTCACTGAAGGGATTCGTGGCAACCCATGTCTTATAGAATACAAAACAATTGTACTCACAAGTATAACAATGTGTAAAGCCAGGAGTTAAAAAATTACGTGAGTGAATAAAATGGGAACTCATTAATTCTAAATGTGGGAATCTTCAAAGAAACACAAGTTTGAAGGTAACAAATGGGGGAGTAACAGTAAATATTTTATCTAACATTGTATGCAGTAAACTGATGATGCCAAGACATTATCCCCCAAAAGAATAAAGGCATGACTGGGTGGAAAGAGTGATATACTGAGAACTGTACACGTGAATGCATTTTCACTATACCGGCAAATGCACAAGATCATAATCTGTCCTAGCGAATGGAACTCATAAAATCCACTGAGTTATTCAGATTCAAATGGATTCCACAGTTCATGTCAGAAGACCAAACTTAGTTTATATATATATATATATATATATATATATATGAACTCTAGAGAAGAAAATCACTATATATATATATATATATATATATATATATATATATATATAAACTCTAGAGAAGAAAATCACTATATATATATATATATACTTATATTTATGATATGATCTCATCATACACTTGACCTAAACCTCTCAAACTAGTAGTGTGGACTGATTCATGTATCTACTTAATAATGGCACTAAACAACTCAAAAGTAACAGAAAACACCTGGAAGGGGTCATCTTCCTTTGGGATGATTCCTCGCCTGGTAGAGGTCTTGCGACAGGTGTCACCGTCATATAGCGATTGTTCTCAACAGAAAAATCGTTACCACGACAGGAAAATTTGGAGTTTGCATCATTATGGGAAGTTAGAAAATGTCAAACTGGAAATGGAAAAAAATAAACATCAATATTTAGAGAGTATGTGAGGCTAGATGGTTAAATAATTAGGACTTCATATGCAGATAGAGATAAAAATGAAATAAAAATATGACTAATATTTGACAAAGACAAGATCTGCTCTGAGATAGTGGCAAACTCTCGGAGAGAGTTATTTCAGTGAAACTGAAAGGTGAGCCACTTCATATAGATATGTCAATATATGAACCCAAGTAACAAAGCACATGAGTAATAGATAGGGATTTACAATACATTAGATAATACCAAAAGACAGTGTGCATTTCAATAACCTACCGCCATCTTTCAATGCCTCAATGCAAAAGTAGGAAAAGAATCATTCAAGGAAATAGCCGGCAAGTGTAGTGTGGGATTAAGCAATTAAGGCGGAGCAAAATATGTCCAGTTGTGCACAGTAAATAACAAAGGAATATACAATATCTGGTTGCAAGAATAACCCTAATTTCTGTAGACCTGGAAAACACAAAGAGTCAGTCAATCTACCTAAGAATTCAAAAAATTAAGAATATTCACATTCAGACTGAAATTACAGAAACAAATGAAATTCAAAGTAACATCTGAACTTCAAGACGAATAAATTTACAAATCAGATTTATGGTAATCGCGTTTAAAGCAAATATAAGAGCTTAAAATTAGTCGGATCTTCAAAATTAAAGTTACCTTAAAGGAAGCACTTAGAAAGGAAGCTTAAGAAATCATCCCAATGAAAGAGAAACAAGAAAACAAAATAAAACATGGATGACAAATGTTATTCGCGGACTAATGAAAAGTGACAGCAGACAATGTCAAGAAATGACACCGTATATAGGAAGCTAAACAAAAACATTAGAAGAAATGCAAGCAGGCTAAAGATGAATGACTCAATAAGAAAGGGGAAGATATAGACATTGCGGTACATAGACATAACAGGTATGCATAAAAATATAAAAGAATTAACAGGACAGAAGATATACACTTCGACAGGATGCATAAAAACTAAAAAGAAATAGAACATTATAGAAAGGAAGATACTTAAAAATGAATCGAATATATCGAATAACTCATCCATGTAAACAGAGGAAGGTAACATACAATGCTAAAAACATGGAAAGATCTGTAGTATTAAAATATGGGGTAATATCAGTGCTGGCTAAAATGAACAGAAATAATGAAGCAGGATCAGATAGGATTATAATAGAGATGCTCTTAGCCTTAGACGATTTCATTATCGATATGATTATCGAAATAATAAATATGACAGCGGCGACATACCGGAAAATCTCTGTATCTTCATAGCGATGACAAAGAAGCCAGGTGCAAAGAGACCCTAACTCCATTAGACAATCAGATAATGATCCACATAACTAAAAATGTATCAACAAAATACTAATGAATAGAGCTCCTGGTCAAATGAGAAATAAGGCAATAAAAGTGTGGTTTTGTTCACGATACTTGATTAAAACATGCTATTTTTATTATCTGAATTTTGTCAAAGCGACCAGTGCAAATTCAAAAAGACCTTGTAACATTTATTGCATTGATTACGCAAAAGCATTTGATAAAGTATGATACAAAGACTTATTTGAACTATTAAGAAAGCTTGATTTATATGTGAAAGATTTACTGCAAACAGTCTTCATGTAGATAGAAAGCGAGTTCAATGAATACACAAAAACAGAGAAGTATGCGTTTTTCACTGAATAACCTACGTAGCAAGATGGTCCTAAGAGAATTAGTACACCATCCAGGGTTTATTATCTGCGGACGTAATGTTAACAGCATGAGATACGCAAATGATATTTTGTTGATGACAGATTCAGAAAGAAAACTGGAAGATCTCTTACACGAGCTAATAAAGGAAAGCTAAAAAAAAGACTATTATCTGTAAGAAGATAACCAAAGGTGAGAATTACGATTTAGAGACGCCAAGAACAAACAGAAAGTGAAATTTAACTAGACAGGTAGTGTAGTAATAGACGAGTAAAATGTGACACAGAAACCCAAAGCGCATTGCAATAGTGAACATATCTCCCCAAAACCAAGAAAAGTATTAAGAGATAGCAAAATTTCATTTTTCATTGAAATGTGATATGCTACCGAGTGCCGTGGATAAATTGTCGTCTAAATTTACGCAAAAATGAAATTAACACTGACATCTCATTTTAACAGAAATTTTGAACCAAAATTACACAAAGATATCTTGAAATACAAAAGCGTACATTTATTCAATAAAATCGCCATTGGCTTCAACCACAGCCTCCAGACGACTTCGAAATCTCCTGGACGTTCTTCTTATTTACGTTCGTAAATGCTGCCATAATTCTTGCCTTCGGTTCATCTTTAGTGTTACAAGGAGTTTTGTTGGTCTCTCGCTCAAATGCGTCCCATACATAATAATCAAGGAGATTGTAATCCGGGGAATTAGGTGGCCAGATGTAAGAGGTGATGTAGTCGCAGAAATTGTCTGACAGCCATAAATGGTTTCTCCTGCTTGTGTGGCACGATACAAATTCCTATTGCCAGACATAGGGTATGCCAGTAGCCACTCTCTTGACCCAGAACAGCAGTACATCCTCAAGGCACTTGATGTAGGCCTCCGAGTTGAGTCTGAAGCCCTCATCAATAAATATGGGAATTTTTTTCTTATCAGACCAATCAGAGTGAGTTTTCCGAGCTGCCGCACCTTCGTAATCACCATTAGACTCATCCAACTCTTTACGAATCCTTTGCACTGTCCTCAGATTGACATCGAAACACTCTAAGATGCTCATATTGGAGCTTCTGGTGCGAATGACAAGCAGTAAAGCATACGGTTTCCAAATTTCTGGTAGAGTAATTTGCGTTATGTTTCTTTTTTCTCACAAACGGTGCCTAACTAACCCTACTATATTGTGACGTCGATAAAGTAGTCAAAAACAAACAATGCGCATGCGAAAAATTCAAAATATAAAATGGCGAAAATTTACCCATCGCACCCCGTATGTCATATCAAATTTCCTATACAGCAGTGAACGCTGGACAATTTCCTCAGGGATGAAGAATAAACTCGAAGTAACAGATATGTATTTCTACAGAAGGATGCTAGAAAACATGTGCGTAGCGAGAAACTTTTAATGAAAGTAGGAAGAAGAGTATTTATACTTACAATCAGAAAGACTTGAAATTGCTGTGGCTCATAATGATCGAAAGAGACTGGGAAATTGAACACTAATCGAACATACACCACGAATCACGCTAGTAGCTTGGTAGTGAAATTTAGGATTTCTCGGTTTTCTCTGAATTTATTTTGATAAAACTTTCCCAGCTGGTTTGCACAATATAGCAACGCTATTGTTAGGTTTTCATTATTCTGTGTAACGTCCTTTATTATTATTTCAGATTCGACAGTTTTTGGCTGAATCACAATAATAGCTTTTGGATGAAAGTAGCCCATCTAGACATGTCTTTTGAGAAAATGAAAGATAATGATCCATATTAAGCATACGTTGAGTATATATTTAACAGAAAGCCATATACACATTATAAGAGTTATTGACATAATGAATTATTTGACCACATGAGCGCCATCTCGACGGATAACTTCAAAAACCTTATTATTCATGGAATCTGTCAAATTCTTATCGTAGCAGGTTGGGCTGCCTCTGCTGCAGCTTTGATGGTCGCCCATATCTTTCGACGTAAATTGGCGTTCATCAGCAAAAACATCTTGTTTAATAATGGGCCAAAGATTTTCGATAGGGTTGTGATCTAAAGTGGCATGCGGCCAGACCATCAATCTTTAACCTTTTATGCCGTAAAAGCCTAGGAATGCTTTGGTGCCCTGGCAGAGAGAGATCGTTGTCCAGCATGAATACTAGTGTCCTTAGAAGTGACAGCGGTATGTCATCTAGCCATGAACCCAAGACCTCATTTAGGAGATTGCAGTAGGCAGCTGCAATCACTATTATGACTTCAGGTACCATGACTCGGCCAACAAGTCTGTTTCGAATGACACCAGCCCACAACTTGACTCCTCCACCCTGTTGTTGACGTCGTAAACATTGGTGACGCTCATCTCCGAAATTGACCCAACCATTTTTCCAACTGCCAGGTCCGTCAAGAGTCGCCCTGGTCTCGTCAATGAACAGAACACAACTTTCTCATGTCCAGTATCATGTACTTCCGAGCCCATTGAAGCCTGAAATTCCTGTGACGGGGCATTAAAGGAGACACTTTCCAGGGAGCTCGTACGGAATCCCGGGTTCCGAGGATGCGACTTCTGGTGGTTTTCGTTACATGAGGAAGTCCAGTGGCTGTGGAAATGGCTTTGCTTGTTTGTCCGGGTTTCACACGTGTGACTTTCGGATAATATTCCTTAAATCTATAGCTGTCACAGTCTTGGAAGTCCCACAATTGGAGCGTTTGAAGGAATCGTCTAACTGTGTCTACATGACGACCTAACTTCTCCAAAATGACATAAAGAGGGGTGCCTTTAGGACTTTTCCTTGATGAGGGGAGACCTTTCTTCATAATTGAGTCCTTTTTCACTTCCCACTGATTAGAGAGCAGCAACGGTATTAGCGTGGTTCTCCTAAAAATGTCGAATCTAAAATTAAAAATAAAGGACCTTATACAGAATAATGAAAATCTAACAATGGTGTTGCTATATTGGGCAAACCAGCTGGAAAAAGTTTTATCAAAATCAATTCACAGAAAACTGAGAAATACTAATTTTCACTACCAATCTATTAGCATGGTTCGTAGTGTCTTAAAGGCGCGGGAGGCAGAATGAACCTGTGAGTAACTTACCTAACGAATTTATGTGAAGATGTGACAGAGCGGGGGACAAGGAGAAATAATAGTTAAAATTTGCTAAAGGCTACAAAGGACAGGAAGATGTTGAGAGTCATGAGTCAGAAATTATAATGTTTATTTAAAATACTTTGAACCAAGCTTAACTTAACTTCTGCGCCGAAAAGATGTAATTTGAAAATTAAACAAAGCAGGTCATAAACTTTCGCGTCACTTGACAAGTGATAAAAGACATATTGACGTATTCCGTGAGGATAATTTGTTCTCCGGAAGGAGAAAAGTGAAATTATTTAGATTTAAGTGAACAAATTATTTACCTCGTTATTTTTAAGGAAAACTTTCAGCGCTCTAAATTTTTTTTTGTACTTAGCTTTCACCTTTACGTTTACGATGCTTTATGGAAAATATATTATAAAGAAATTAAAATAAGACTGTTAAGCCTGCGATTAAATTTCATAAGAAAGGTATCTAATTAATTTATAGGTACTTTTCTTCTGAAATTTTATCAAAAGTGTACATAAAATACTATAATTTTATGTACATTTACTACATTTTACTGGAAAAAATGCCATAACTGAGATTAATATAAAAATAAGATCATATAAATTTCATAAGATGAAACTGATACTTTTAGGTACCCTTCTCAGTTGCAATTGAAAAATCAAATACACTTCTCCACACGTGTTTCGCAAAAGTAAAGGCCTTAACAGCGGAGAACAATGCTTAACTCAAATAACGCAACTTAATTGTATTCTGGTTGGTCTTCCGTACTTTATAATTACAGCCCGATTATAAACACAAAATTACATTTCTTAATTACTGCGGGTCTTCTGATTAGTCAAAACGATACAATTTACAACGCACTAAAAAAAGATCTATCTCATAAGGACACTTACGAAAGTGTATGCGGCTTTTAACTAATTTTATAATATTTTAACAACTTAAATGTAAAAATCTATTATAATTAAAAAATAACAAATAATTCTATTAAAAATTCATTTTTCATCGAAAAATGTTTTTGCTTTCAGAAAATATTGTCCATATTCATAAAAACAACTAAAAGCAAATAAAAGCATTTGAAATTAAATAATATATTTGTTTTATTGAGTTTTGTATGTTACAATTCAGAGTTGATATTCAGGTAGTTGGGGGACAATTAAAAACCAAAAAAAAACATGATTTGCATTAAAAAAAAACATGATTTGCATTAAAAAAAAAAACAAAAAAAACATAATTTGCATTCCTCAAAGCCTTGAGTTTTTAACTATTGTAATTACTAAAGTGTACTCGATCGAATTTCTAGAGTTTTCATAAAATTAGTTAGAGGGGAGTAATAAATATAAAAAAATATTTCTCCATGACTTTAATAAAAAAAAAAACATATTTATAATAATTTCGATCATCTGTAAATAGTTTCTGAAAGTTTCATTAACATCTGACAATTATTTTTATTTTTGCAAGATTTTCCAAATTAATGTACGTCATACAAAACAACGTGCTAAAGATTGTATATGTTATTATACTAGTTCCGGTGATACAAAGAGAAACAAGGATTTTTAAATGAAAATTCAGAATGTTCTAAAAAGAAGGAAATTTTTTTTAAATAATTAAAATAAACTTTGATCTTTCCTCTTAATAATAACAAACATTTAGACGATAAAATTTTTGTTTTCGTCAATTTTGGCGTCTTTTTCATCATACTATGCTCTTTTTTTAGCGATCTCGTGGCGGTCCCTATGCTAACATTCTACACTCGACTGAATGCTTATACTCCATAAATATAAAGAAGAGAATTTCTATGATTTTTTCACTTACAATACTTATATTTTGGGAGTGTATACTCGATTATACAATCTCTGTTTCGCGTCTCTAAATTTACAGGAAGAACAGCTTTTAATGTACTCATGAACAGAAATTGGTTCATCCGCATCCATACATTTCATAATTTTTATACTTCTCGTTTTGTGGCTAAAACATGTGACATTTCATCTTCTGTACTGAATGGGCAAAGGGCGAACTTAAATATTCCCATCAATAAACAAAATGAAATTTCTTAGCGAGATGTTTATGTTACCATGGTATTCCAGGATTTTAAAAAGTACGATATAAAATTTTGCTAACCATAATTTGTAGACATGGGCTGACTTTCTCTAAAATCAATAGCTGAAACAGAAACAAACCCTAAAGTGTGCATATATATAAATATATTTTAAAATTGTTTCAAACCGATTATTTTCAATGTGGAGTTACCTGTCCGTTGACTTATCTAATTTTTGTATTGAATCAAACACTGACAGAAAAGAAATTCAACCGACCCACCGAGAAAAGTTCAAATTTCATTGTGTGTAAATTAAAAAGGACACCTGGTAACTGAAATTGACATAGACATAGACAAATACTCAAGAAAACCACTATGTCTATGTTATAAATGTGAATATCTATTCTTAGTATAATTTATTTTCTGGTACCATTATTTCTGGAACCATTCACATATTTACAAATGGAATTACCCTCACTGCTTTTTGTTCACTTCATAAAAGTTCTGTTAAGGAAACTGGCCGGCAAATTCAAGACGGACATCATGATAAACATAAAATTTCAAATCAAGCATGATACCGATTACAGCTTGTATATCAATCTATATAAAGAGTAAAGGTAATTTTAGAACATGAAATTTGCTCTCAGCGTTTCTTTTATGATATGACATTAATTTAGGTTTAATGTATATTTATATGTATGTAATGCAAGTGTTTCTGTCCACCCCTAGATGTGCACGTGCTTATATAAAAATTCAAAGAGTATTATTATTTCTAAGTGGTCTTTCGGTGTTGCTCTCCTCACATTACAGAGAGAATAATTTGTATAAGAACCAACGTCTGATCACAACGCTAAGCTTGGCGGCTTGTCTTCAGATTATTGATCAAAGGATATATTTACTCTCGTGAGTTAGGACAAATACTTAGGAGAAATTTGAGCGCTCTTTATGTGGCAGCGTACATCAAAGACAGAAGGCTCAAATCGTGCAACAAAACTACCGTAAGGCATAATGAATAATAATGAGATCATTTAAGAAAATAGATGTTTTCACGGAAAGAGATTTACAGTAGTTTAAATCGGTATTGTCTGCAAGGAATTTACCTTTACATTAAATGCTAAGGACCTGAAGGTTGAACATGCTCACATCTAAATTTACCATTTGTACTGTCGAGTAAGACAGTTTTTCCTAAAAGTGGTTGAATTATATCTACTCGAAACTGGATTCGTGGATGACAGGATGCATCTGCGTAGCAAACTTTCCTTTTGAATTTTGGGAGGCTGTCTTGACGAAACTGTCTCAATAATAACAAACATGCATTATTCGAATATATAGAATAATATTCCTTATTTCAGAATTTTATATAACAATTTTATCGGACACTTCATTTTGGCATGTGTTTGTTAGATTAGACAGCCAAAATATATTTAGAGTTATGATTTCCTTCTAGAAGCAGATAGATTTTACAAGTTTGCTTTTTCTTTCATGAATTCTTATTGGAAAATAGTGAGGAAAATAGTGAAGGAAAGAAGGATAAATAAAGTTTTAAGTTGTTCCTGAATTATTTAAAGTAACATGTTTATAATCATTGCTGTCAGTTCGAGCTAATTTCCCTATCTTTGTTGTTTCAATCACAATTTTTATGCTCTCCGACCTTCAAATAATGCATGCTTTATTTTTGAATGTCAATGTGTAATTTCTGGATATAGGTATAGCTGATAATGTGTGCACATAAGATGACTGAAATCAGTAGATATAGACTTTACTCAAATCGCCAGATCAGCAAGCCAAGCCAACCATAGAAGGGAATAGCATATGTAAGACATTGATCAAACAAGTGCAAATGATGAAGAAAAATCAGAGTACTGGTAAAGTTCACCTTAGTTCACTTGAATTTTAGTTTCAAAAGAAAATAGTTTCAAGAATTGCAAAGCAAAATCACAAATATAGTACAAAGCCAGTAGCAGTCGACAAAAGAAATGAAACAAAGAAAGGATTTATTTGAAAAGGTAGAAAAGTGGTGTGGGGAAAATAATTGTGTTTTGTAATTGTTTGCATGTTGCGTTGAGGAAAATCTGCATTTTTGATGAGATCCGGCAAAGTCAAAATTAAAAGCTTTGATAAATGACGAATAGTGTAAGACATCAGATGTTGAACAAATATATAAAAAAATTCTGTTTACCTAAGTTTATTTTCTGGTGTCGCGACAAGATTGAAGAAAAGAGGCGAGCTTGCTGATGTTGAATGACGTAATGAAGAAAGAAAACTAACAGAAGGTTGTTAGAAAAAGAAATAAAAAGAAAATATAATTCTTGGCACAATAAACTATTAACAAGGGGATAAAAGAGTAAGAGGAATTAGATTAGCTACCAAATAATAATTTTAATTGACACCAAAGTTAAAAACGTTCGGAAAGATAACAAAAATATGAAGAATGATTAGAAAACGATTTGAACAACACAAAGAATCAGAATAAAATCGATGAATACTCTATATTATGGCAACATGAAAATGGCTAAAAAATGACCAAAATAGAACAGAACAAATAAACCAGAATATAGATATAAAAAGTACTGAGAATATAGATATAAAAAGTACTGAGAGTGTCCATCAGTTTAAGCAAAATACATTACAGAACAACGAAAACAGATTTTATTGACAGGAAAACACCACAGAAAGTAATATAACCGGATATCACGAAAACAAGACACTTCCGTAATAAGTGACAACAGAACAACAGAATATCCGATAAATTAGCCAAGAGGAAAACAAGCTATAGGGCATGAAAGGATGATCGGAAATTGAGATAGAGCTAAAACAACAACAACAAATACACAAACCACCATCATCACCACCACAAACGCGAAGAATGCTGCCATTTAGAAAATACCAGGCCATGAGATATCCAAGGTATTTGGTTTAAGCGTTTCGCTGCTATTTATGAGAGATTAGAATAACAATAAAGCAAAAAACATTCTAAACGGATGACAAAAGGAGACATTACTCTGATCACGAAAAAGACGAAGAAGGGAATAATTCTTAGTAAACACTGATAACATTCCTACCTATAATGCTTTCCTTTAAGTATACAAGGAAATTCAAAAATCTATTACTGGTTTTTAAAAAACACAAAACAGAAGGGAACTGAAAAAACGAAGGCTCTTCTATTCTTCAATGATATATACTGAAAGAAATTAACAAGGAAGAAACTGATTTTAGCATGGATTGACGGAAAAAAAGTTTACGATATGATCCCATAAGCTTGGATAACAAAATGCCGGAAAATTCGAAAGTCCAGGGGTGCCGAACCTTGAAGTCCGAAACGTTTTTTCGTGTCACATTTTTTTTTTTTTTTTGTAATAGGGAAAAGAACGCTATAAGCTCCGTCCCTGGATAAGATCAACGACGATGTAAATCATCTTGAACAACGATCCAATCACAGCGAAAGCGTCAGCGAAAGCGTCAGCGAATTAATCGACTTCAGTGGAGAACATGCAAAGGGGAAAACTTAGCAAGCTCGGTGGACTACTTTGAAATCTGCTGATTTTTTTCTGCATCAAGTGAACAAAAACCTCCATTATTTGAGTTAGCGCTCAACATTCGTCTTAGGGAAAAATCCCAAGAAAAATTGAAATGTCTCAGTTCTGGGGATCCGTTACCCGCGGCAGCACCTCTCTCATTGCATTAGAGAGGGTCGGTAGTAACACCAACGCGACATTGTTTACAGGGATTAGACAATTTTTGAAACTAGAAACTAGATATGCCTAATCCTGGAGATGCTATCCCTGCTGCAGCACTTCCTTCATTCTACTCAAGAGGGTGGGTCGGTGGAATATCAACACCAGCATCACGTTGGTTGCTGCTAATGTGAAAAATCAAAAGGAATTTTTCAGACAGTTTTCTAGTCAAAACCTTGGAAAAAATTAGAACAAATATTTTAACATTTTTATCTTTCCTCTATATAGTTTGTATCCAGGAATTTATTTATAATCTAACATCTGTTGTTATTTGAGTCGTGTATATAAAGAAGTGAGATTGAACAGAAAAGCTTATCTATTTACAGAGCAAATGGAGATTATTCTCATGCTGAGAACTCCAATTATTTTTTTTCTTTGAAGGTATTCAGCTACAGTGAAGAAATTAATTTATTGTCAAAATATAGCACTGTCTTTCAAGTTTATTTTGTGGATAAACGGTAACTCTAAACTTAATTAATTTAGTTATTTCATCCTTCTCTATTTGCTCATCATTAAAAAAGTGCCTTGAATATTTTGTTGGCTTCAGCATTTTCTTCAAAATGTAATTATAAGCTCCTTTTTCCAATCCATCAGCATTTAATTCAAAACAATTAGTTCACTTGTAAACAGGATAATGTTTTACTTATTCTTTATTGCAGTTCTACTATCGAGCAGATTTACTTTCATGTAACCAGTAATTATTCGCTTAAGATTATATATTTACAATTAATCCTCATTGTATAAGTAGTTGCTGAGAAGATTTTTCGAGCCGACCGAAAAGCCCTGAAAAAGTTTGGTCATTTTGAGAAATGGGTTAGGCTGAGAACTTTTCAGCAACTCCTATACATTCTGAAGTTTTACTTGTGCTGAAAATAAGAAAAATAATAACTTCGAAAATAGAATTAGACAAATATAATCTAACTATATGCTTTATCAAAATGTTTTCGTTTGTAATAACTTTCTGCAGCATTAGTTATCTCCCTTGCAATACATTTATTATAACAGGGACAGTTTGAAGATTTTTACGAAGCCAAGAAGAGAAAATACTGGCCCCCGTGAAAGAGCACAGTTCAACATTTATAATCGGAAAAATTATTTGAAATGTCGTCATTTCTAATGTGGCTTATTAAGGCGTTTTGCTGAATAGTTGAAACTACTGAGCCTTCAGTACAGTAAATTAAAAACCACTGATGAATGCTTGTGTTCTCTTGTTTCTAACTTTTAAGCAAAAACGATCTTTCATTTATATTAAGTTTTTTTTGTTTTTTTTATCCTTTGCTTGCTGTCTTCGGACTATGTAATTCCCTGACATTTTTGCTTTCAAGTAAGTATTCAACTTTTTACTACGAACTATAATTTAGACTTGATGTGTAATTTTTAATTATTTTTCTAATAAAATATCCAAGAAATCACAGAAAATTTTTTTTAAAAAAACGTACGTATAGTTTCAAGTATATGATTAATTACTTTAATTAAAATCCGACTTAAAAGTTATTTTTCCGTTGGTTTTTCTAAAAAAAAAGAAATTGGTACAGATAACTTTATTAAAAACAAAATAATTATTTTATTTTCCCTTCAGTTGATTTTATTTTCTGTTGCCTCGTAAGTGTTTAATTAATCTTTCGCACTTTTCCAGTAAATTTGGGTAATTTAAATTTGAACAGAAAATAGCAAGTAAAAGAAAATATTATGAACGTGGATCCATTAAACAAACAAATTATGTATTTGCAAGTGTGTCCTGGGGGGTGGGAAGCAATTCGATGAAGTGCCCAAACTCAGGCATTGTGGCATTTTTGTAAGTGCAGATCATGCTAATGGAACTTTCTTGCTAATGTCAAATTTTAAGACTTTAGAAAAGTATTGCACTGGGCTATAAATTATCGTTATGATGACCAAGTTTTAGTAAAACACTAACAATTGAATCTAATTTCATTTTCAAAATTCTAATTGTTTGAGAACCAAAAACAGTAATTTGTCTTTTTTTATTACAATTGACTGACACAGATGGAGCGGTAGTGATGAAAGTATCCAGACAAAGATATGTTTTTCTAATAAAGAAAATTGTGTAGAGCGTGACCAAATAAAACCGACTAAAATGTCCTCGTTTCAGTTGAACTGCATCTCTAGAAGTCTTTGTTGTTCCAAAAATCTTAGTTCATTTACCTAAGAAAATTGCTTAAAAATTACATGCTATTTCATTTTTATTTTCACTAAAATTACTAAAATACCTGTCTCATTCGTCGTTCTGTTTTTCATATGCATTCGACTGCTTCATGTGATGAGTATTAAGCTCAAATGATATGCACCTACAAAAATTGTTACCTAAGGTTTAAAATAAATTTAAAATGAAAAATCTTTCTCTAAGTTTTTATTTTACTTTTAATTTCAAGCTAGTAGATTAAATTTGAGATTTCCAATAAGCAAAATACTTTGCCCTATTCCAAAAACAAATTAAATTCACCGGAAGTATTTTTGTTTTGCTAAAACAGCTGATTATCGCCCTTTTTAGTCGTCTCCCATCGCAATGTAATTCTCTTTATTAAAAAAAATCTTCCCAAAATAAAACTTTCCTGAAACTTTGAGAAATATTAGCAAATTTAAAGTATAATTAATCTGACTTGATAAAACTATTTACATTCAGTTTAAAATATAACAAAAATGTAGCTGTTTATTTAAGGCGTTCGGTTTTGACAACTTGATGACGGATTGAAGTTGTTCTATGAGGGCTTTAGACGTTAAAATGTAACTGAATTAACGTGGGCACCTTCTATATATAATTTTTAAGTACTCGGTAATCTTGAAAATTTAAAATATTCTCCGTAATCTAATGTTTTATTGCCTTTAAAATATTTAGGGCTGTAAATTTACTATAGTTATTGCTCTTATTTTCTGACAATGTCGTGTATATTCGGCAGTAAAATAGAAAATCGGCAAATTTCTATAAAAACAAAGTTCACATTTTTTTTTTTAGAAATATTGGTGCGTGATGATTTGTATTAAGCTTTTCAAGTCATGATTAATAAATATAGTTTTTAATCAATAACAATATCACCTAAACCGCACAGAAAGCTAAAAGATTTAACTTTACAAATTATTCTTATTAAAATATTCAAAAGAAAGCATTTATTGTAAAAAATTAATTATTCATCGAAAACAAAAATCATCAAAAAATACTTTGGTCTTCCCTCTTAATAACATACAAGATAAAACTTTGTTTTTATCAAGTTTAGGGCCTTTTTATCATGCCATGCTCTTTTTTCAGCGAATTATTGGAGGTACCTGGATAATGATGAATGTATATTTGTTTCAGTTTTGCAAACACTGTTATCTCTATTAGACAATGGTTATTTCAGATTTTCATTCTCATTTTTATTTTGTTGCCTTGCTTAAACGAAGTTAATATTGAACAAAAATATTGACTTCATAGCTCGTTAATGTTTTCATCACTTTCTTTTTATCACATACTTGAAGATTTCACACTTCTATAATTGTCACAATTTTTCTTCTGCTTTCTTAACCTAAACGATGCACTCATTTTAGACCAGAGACCGGAATCACGACTTTACATGATCCTAACTTTTTTATACACTGCGTGAAACGGTTTAATGGATGAAAATATTTGTGCTGAAATATATCGAATTAACGAGGAAACGAAGAGAGCAACACATGGAGAAAAGGGACAATGATAGCCTAAATTCATGGCAATGACGGCAGACCGGAAAAGCTGTTCCTTTCAATATTGCCTGAAGAGAATTACCGAATAAGACAAATAACAAATGTTTAAGGATGACCTGAATCAAACATCCTCTCATTTTTATACCATTTTCTCTATTATGTGAGATGAGTGAAAGATGATGCTGTACAAATCAGAATTTTCTTTTTATAAGTCTTATCATTTGAAACTTTTAATTATTAGAAAATAAGAATTATAAGTCAAGCAAAAAGATCTCTGACAATTTGATGCGAGTCATCACTCTAGCGTAGACGCCCTCCTTACAAGTATTAGAAGCAGAATTTGTTATCCAAATTCAATGGCTGCATTAAAATTCGTTTCCGCTTATTCCTTAACCTTTTACCGATACTTGACTGCCCTCGCTAATTCCTGCACTATTCGAATGCGGAATTGATATTGACTCTGAAACTTTTTTTTCAATGTTTCCATTGAAGTGATCCCATGATTCTTTTTAGCTTTCACTTTTGCTTGAGTAGAGCTTTTGATTTAATATTATTCAAGCAGCGTTATTTTGACCAAGCCATATTATACACATTGTTATTCTGTTTGCCTTTATTGTTTTTATTCTATCATTATTTTTGTGTTTCCATGTTGCTTCATTATTCTTTTCCTTGTTACTCTTCTTTAAAAAAGTTTTTTTTGTAATATTGCTTGCCTCTGTACTTTCCGCTTTTCTTTATTTGTACTACTTTTTTATGTGTCTTTGTATATTTCATTTTACTTGTTCTTTCTCCTATTCGCTCATTCCTTACTTGTCTTTATATTTTTCAGCGTATCCATTCTTCTTTTTTTTACCTTATTAACATTCTTCATTTACTGTTTCCTTTCCTTCTTTCTAAAAAGGAAAAGCCTTTTCAGTATAATGCAAAACTATTTCCCCTGATAATCAAAAGTAAACATATATCTAATCTTTTAGCGAAATGCAACTATTTTATCCCCTATTGCTACTTGATAATTGATTTCCGACCCGAAAGGAAACGCTGAACGGCCATTTATACGTATTTTTTATTTCAAATATTTAAACTTTTTCAAAACGAAAACACGAACGAGTGCTCCAATGTGATTCCTTACATGAGCCATTGGTCTACAGCTGCTCATGCTAACATGAATAGTCTTGCTGTCGAGTGACGGTTATTCGATACATAATTGATTCGTGGCCTTCTGTAAAAAAAAAAAAAATCACATTTCTACTAATGGCAGCCCATTAATTTTCGATGATCGACAATACACTCAAGCATTGAGATGAGCGTATCATTAGCATTAACACTGTATTCCGACAATGTTTTGAGAAATAATAAAAAAACAAGAAATAATCCTCAGAGAAATAAAGTATTTCATTGATGAAAATTTAAATAAATATTGTTCATAAAAATAATTTACTATACTTGTTTAATGGTAAATAATACATTTTAGATGCATCAAGAGTGGCATTCAGTGATGCACTGTTCTCATCGTCGATTTCGAGTTTTGCATCATATCGGCTCCAACAGCAACCCCGACCTGATTCTAGACGAGTCAGGCCGCCTCCTTGAAAGCGTCGTGCTACGCACCGCGACATTGCAAAAACAGTATTCATCTGAATATTTATTCCTGTAAAGTGTGGCACAAGGCCTAAAATGGAGGGGGAGAGGAAAGATGGTCATCATTTGTCTTAATTTAAAACTTAGCTAGCCACAACCACTGACGCAAACACACAAACAATAATCCTAGTAACAAAACACATTTTCACTTACCTTTCTTACTACATTCACCAAAATACCTCGTTATCGCAATGAAATCCTAACTAGACCCCGTAAGTACAAATCATCGTCTGTGGGGGGAGAGGAATAAAAACAACAAATTAAAAAATCACCAATATGTGTATATACAACATGAATACAAACTATTTACAAAAACTAAACAAAATTATATTAGTAATAAAAACCCCACAAACATTAAATTTTAAATGTGGCAGAAATATCAGTTAACTGGACGAAATCGATACGGGACTATAATAATGTAGAAACATTAATCCATCCCAAGCACTCACGCATTCACTCTAACACACGCGAAACGAAAGGCATCCCGCATCCACCAGGGAACTGACATCACTGACCACCTAAGGAGGGACGGGATGGGGAATTAAACTGAAAGGAAAAAGGGACAGAAATAGAAAGGGGCCAATGAGCAAACATTCCCTAACTAAGTTTACTGGAAAAAAGAAACAAAAACTAAAAAAAAACTAAAAAATCCTACACTAGCCTAAACTCCAGGGATGGGTTGTCCAAGTTCAACCCAGGAAAACAATATTCTGATGCCTAACCAGCATCAAAATGCCACTCTAGGTCAGCCCCTTTTACTCGGCGCAAACGCGCAAGACTCACCCACCTTTTGCCAAATTCTGATGAGGTGAGCCGGCATTTTTCCGTCCTAATCTTGACTTTAAGCTGATGTTTAAAGTACAAGATCAATTAGGAAGAAAGTTAACTTCTCGTCCTCAAAGAATTCCTACTGACGCGTCGTCCAAATCACGACTCTCATAACACCTAGTAAGCAAAAGAACACAATGTTCAGACTTCATCATCTGCGGCAACACATTACTACAAACAGAACTGGCTTCAAGGACAAATAACTTTCCCCGCAGCATGCGAACCATGAGTCCTTCAACAAACTTGCACAACGGCACTACCACCCTGCAATGAAAGAAGGCGTGACCAATGGTCTCGACTTCCCCAATACAGCGTCGGCAGTTTGGAGATTTCTCCAAGTCCTCTGAACGAATCTTTTGGCGACCCAGATGGCCCCACGAATCACCAGCTAGGTGAGTGATGCCTCATTGTTATTGAAGCATTTCAACCCAGGTTATATTGAGCGAGCCTCCAGCTTCGTAAGACCGAGCTCATCAATCAGCTCATCACGAACGGAAACCCCTGATTAATATTCGATACAATGCCCTACGAGACAACGCCTGGACGTTGGAGATGCAATCCGACGCCCATGAGAGGCGTTTCAGAGCACGATGACATTCGCGGTAGAAGCAGCATTCGGCTCGGGGTGTACGGCTGAGGCAAGGAAAGTCTTCTAAATAGGCGTCAAACCTAGCATGACTCAGACCGGGCTCCCTGGTGAAAAGTTCCTGATTGTAACCCCTAAAGGCCTCATATAAGCTCGCGCTTGTAGTTAGGGTCCGCTTATCCGGCAATGTGGCGCACGCGATATATCGCCGAGACGCGCTCCGATTCTCAGCGCGCAATTCAGTGGCCATATTCGTCGCCTCAGAGGACATTCTTTTTAACCTAGCCCTAACTACCAGAGCTTGATCCGTCTTGATAAGCAAGGAGGACAACTCCGCCTTAGCTAAAGCTATTTCCCCACTGTCACGGGATTTAACTGCCCGATCGACTTTTTGTTCTAAAGCCGTTTGCGCCGCTAATCTATCTAGATTGAGTCAAATCGACAGCAAACGTTCTAATTTTTTATTTTAGTTTATCCCACCAGGGGTTCTCTACAACCCCCCCCCCCGTCAATTCTCTCTGTATCATTAGTAACAGCTGGTCCTGAAAATCCTGCTCACCAAATAATGAACAGTTTAATTTCCAGTAGCCAGCCAACCTAACTTTAGGCTTATCTAAGTTTACACGGACCCGGACAACCTTATGATCCGAATAAACTATATAATGGAAACTTGGACACCCTAAGAGCCTTACATCGACTCACCTAACTAAGACTCGATGGAGGTAGCTAGCAAGCGTCCCAGGAGCCGAGTTGCCACTATTTGTCCAAGTCCAAGCTACCTCTCGTGGGTGCTCATTCCGGTACTTATCGACAAGATCAAACCCATTCGATAAAGTCCCGATTGTTAGTACCCGGATTATGCCCTATACGATCTATATCAGGGTCAAGGACGGCATTCCAATCTCCCGCTAAAACTACCCGACGAGATGTCGTCAAGAACCGCACGATCTACCGAAACAAAACAGGCCGCTCAGAATGGTTATTGGGCGTATAAACCCCAATGAGACGCAGAGCCTTATCATTTATGGTAACATCCAGCATGCAAAGCCTGCCCGCCGGATCTGACAAGAGTACACACAGCCTTCAAAGACTTGCTCACCAGCCAAGAGACACCTCTCGAACGACCATCAAAACATGCTGAATAATGGGAGAACCCCTCAGACAGTATGTCCTCACGGTCATAAGAAGGAAAATGGGTCTCTTGCACGCAACAAACATTTACTCCAAGGCGCTAAAGGTCGTGTGCGAGCCTCACCCTGCGAGACTCCGACCTCAGGCCTCAGACATTTATACTAGCTAACCAGAGAGTCATTTATCTAACCAATTAGGATTGCTTTTCTGAATTGAACATGGTCGGAGTAAGGATACCGACCGCCTCTCCCATCGACCTGTGGCCCATTTCAGTCTTGATGGAGCCGTCTTGGGAGATACCGCCTATAACCCAAGGAAACGTCAATTTTAGTGCTCTATAGAGGGAAGGAGTAAACAAAACCGGGACCCTCAAAATTGCTTCATTTTTTTCAGTTTATCATTTTAGACAATTACGATGGGCGGGACATTTTGAAAGAGGCTATTGCTTCGTCCAACATGGCCCAAGCCTGCTTCGCCCCCGACCCAGTCCTTATAACGGTTAGAACCCTTTCTGCATTCGGAAAGTTTTGGGGTTCTTCTATGTCCTTGTCGGCGAATTGTTTAGTGGATAGCAGATATGTTAGGTTTTATATTCTGTTCCCATATTCACGTGCTTTTTCTGCTTGGATAGGGGATATTTTACATACATCTTCAGAGTTAAAAATGTACTTTTGTTTTTTTTCTACGACCGGTTAAGTCGTGATTGGTGCTCCTAAACCTTTTGTTTTGGGGAGAAGACATTTCTGGAGTTTTAATGGTAGAAGGACTGGGGGTGTAGCGGGTGTATATGTTTGCCTAAAATGGCTGGCGTCTCTACTGAGAGGGATTGGGGGTTCGGAAAATGATGTGGATGGAGAGAGGCAGGTGAGGACTTCTCTCTACAAAAAGAGGTTGAGTGATGGGAAGAAGTGGTGGGTCAGACTGTGTGGAGGGAGTGGCCTTCTTCGTAGAGATGTACTCGGGTTGACTGGATGTAGAGGGCTGGGGCGACTGTGCTGAAAAATGTGCAGTAGAATTGGAAGGAAGTGCATTCTTGGTAGGTGAGGGTTTTGTTTACCTTTGGTGGTCTAATTTATGTTTAAGAACTTTAATTTTATCAGTCTTTTCACAACCGGGATCATATTTTCTTTGTACATCTTGGAGGGTCAGTATTGAAGCCGGGGCGTCGCCCTTACTGTTGACACAGAGGGGGGGGCTGTAAGTGCTTTTTGTCCCAGGGGTTTCAGGGGACTGTCTGACGCTTCCTTCTGGCCCAGCCAGCAACCTGCCATTCCCCCCTCTCCCTCCTCCACAACTGCACTTACAGCTGGAAAAGGCGCTTTGGGGACTGGGGGCTTTGGTGCTGGCCCAACCGGGGGTTTGACCACTCCTGTCCCGGAAGCTGGCATGCCCATTACAGGCGAGGAGGATTTCAAAGACTCAGTCAGAGGGGGAGTTTGGTGGACTAGGGCCTGACTTCCAGAGGCCTTCTTCTCTGGACAGAAAGAAGAGAAGTGACCAGTCTCTCCGCACTTCCAAAAAACTGATTTAAGGCCAATCACTATGACCGGCAGCTTCAGGCCGCCAACATCCAGACAGTTGGGGATGGAGATGAAGGCTTTCCGATCTAACATAATGTCGAAACTCCATCCCCCAATCAGGTTATCGCAGGAAGCACCCAGAATTTTTCCGTACTGGGACAAGAATGCCGCCAGGTGTTCCCCGATAACACTGAGGAGGGACCTCGTATAATGCTACGTGGTGCATCTCCTGCCTTCGTACTTCAGAAAATTAAATCTTTCGTGATTAGTTTCAGACTGGTTGCTCTTACGCAGTCTTCAGCAGTGGGTAACAATACGTCCCACATGAAAAAGCCTTTAACCATAACGATTTGAAGTGGCTTGAACCCCAGGGACTAGTGTTTTAACCACTGTCTTTCGAACGACAAATTTTACGCAAACGCTTGTCGACAACAAAAATGTACAAGAACAGATAAATAAATATACAAAAAAGGTTTGTACAAAAATTAAGTGACGAATAAATGAAACAAGGTTCACCTAAAGGCGAAACAACAAAAAGGAAAAACACAAAGAACGGACGTATAAAAATTAACGAGAGACGAATCAAAATAAATCCCCTAAAGGTGAGACAAGATTAAACGTACAATAGACGAGAAACAAAAGAACAAGGTTCGCTTAGAGGCGAAACAACAAATTTAAAAAAAGAAGACACAAAAACGAGAAGGAACAATAAAACGAAACGCTATACAAAGAAAAAGGAAAACCTTATACAAAGAAAAAGGAAAACGTTATACAAAGAAAATACGAAACAACAAAAATACACAGAGCTAATCACAAAACAAAAATGGCTGACGCTACGAAACGAGTCAAACCGATAAAAGAAAATAAATGGACAGTTTAGACAATATAAATAGAAAGATTAGAAACAAATATGGCACAAAAATTTTAAACAAAATAAAACACGGAGAACTTAAAGCTTATTAAAAGGAAAGAAACAAATAAAGAAATAACACGTAAGAAATTAAAGTCTGTCGTAGAAACACTGGCAGGGGTTACAAAATAAAAAACGAAAAAATATTTAAAAGAAAATGAAAATCAAAAAGTAAACTAGTATAAAAGAAAAGGAGCAAAAATTAAGGGGAAAAAATAAAAAAATGTGGAGGATAAAAAAAAAGGAAAAGAAAAAATCAAAAACTTTTTCAAAACACTCGTAAAAAAATGCAAGAAAGACGGTAATAAAATCAAACTTAACAAAACTAGTTCAAAGAAAAAACGTAGAGTCAGACAAAAGTCGGGCGGCAACAGTCAGAAAATAAGGCCGGAGTTCGACCGTTCTTATTGACATATGTCAGAAAGTGTCAGCCAATGAAAACAGGGCTTTTCACGCTCCTCTCCTATATAGTGTTGTCTTTTTACTTAATCCGGTTTAGCTTTGATCTACTACTTCCGGAATCCATAACGAGGTGATCTGTTATCTTTATTGCATAGTTTAATCCCATGTTTTACATATTAAATACTAATCCCATAGCGATACTAAGTCATTAACTAAGCCTTAACTAAGCCTACAAGCGTACCCAACCCAAATCTATCCTATACTAGCACTTTCTAAAAAAGGAAATTCGCTATTCTATCAGGTCAGTCTGTAACTTTTACCATATCCTCTTATTCAAACAAAATCACACACACACACACACACACACACACACACAACACCTGCATGCATGTTTCTGCATCCACACATAAATGTAATTTAATAATGGCGTATGATGTTTTTACAAGAAAAAGCAAAAAGCTTATTAATTTGTTCATAACAATAAAAAGACGGGAATAGAAAAATTGAAATTTATGTGCTTTATTAATACGTTTTAATAGTCTTTCAGATGTTGAAAAGATTTACATTTAAATAATCGTTGATATATAATATATATATATATATATATATATATATATATATATATATATAAATAGTGTACCTATGTGTCCGCTCAAAAGCCTGAAAATTATTGAAGTAGAAGTAAATTTTAAGAGTAATGAGATTCAAAAACTCCCTTCCACTCACGAAGAGAATAGGACCAAACTAGCTTGGTTTTATACTTCAGCAAAATGCAAATCTTCCAAACCCAGAAACCACTTCGAACGCAGTGGAGCAAGAGAAAATGACTTGGGCCGTGTAATGTTGGTTATCATGGCTATTATCCGATAAAAGAAATATATATTCGTGTTTATTTGACTGAAAAAGCAAGGCATTAACTTCTCTTGTTTTCTTTTTGTTTATATATTCTAACAAAGTTGTCACAAAAGGGACTAATACAAAAAAGATTCAAAATCTACTTACATATTTCCATACATGATTAGGTGCGCACGCGTGTGTATATATATATATATATATATATATATATATATATATATATATATATATATTAGAATAAAAACATGTTAAAATCGCTACACTACAGCTTTCGTATTTCGGTACTTAATGCGAATATCAAGTGACTGGTGATTAAATAATTTTTAAAAATTCCAAAAACAAAATGTTACCTCTATTCCGAAAGATAAGGGGGTGGGTAAGAAAACACATGGTCAGAATTAAAAATAGACTTGTGGGTTTGTATTGATTAACCAAACGCTAAATAGAAAGTTAAATCTACGCTGATTGAAGTTTAAGCTCAAAGGGTGGAGGTGGAAAAGTTTTTTTTTGTTTGTTTTTTTCATGACATGATAAACCGGAACTTAGGTCATCTATTGTGATTGTAGACAAATATGGCATGTTGAATTTTTCAAAGGACATTGTGGTATTCAGATATAGCATTCTAGTACGTTCATATCTATTTTCTGTATTTACGGATTTTTGCCCATTTGTTTTTATCTTTCAATCTAGCTTCACCAATGTTCAAATTATATTTGTTTTTGGAAATGAATGAATGTATATTTTTTGTTCTTTATTCCTTTCAAGTTTTTTTTTTTTTTACTGTGTTTCGAAAAAGTGCATAATCGTCTGCCAAGTGGAATATTTTAAGCAGAGCAGATCATAATTCTTACCGACAATTATACACGAAAATCTTTCTAGGCGAACACAATTCTTTTAATGCGAGAGATATTTTTGAATTCTCAATTGATCTTCAAAAGCGTTTTGGATAGCAGGAAAGGAAAAAATTGTCCGGCTGGCCAATTCATGTTAGCGAAATGGTCTAACAAGTCCCAGCTACAAAATGAAAGCAGAGGGAAAAAAAGAATCAGGGCGAAATGGAATCAACCTTGCACCAATAGAGGATGGGGTGGATCAACATTTCTGCCAAAATATACAGATTACAGGTTAAATAATGATTGTCTGTTGTCAGATACCACGACAAACTCTTCAAAATATATTTCTAATTATAATAAATGTCAGGTGCGCGTTTTCAAATATGTATTTTTATTTTAATCAGGGAATCCAAGCCATTAAAATAAAGTAAAGCTCATTTACTCTGATTTAGACTGATAGAGATAGAGAGACTGATACTGAGACAGAGAAAAATAACGAGAGAAACTGAAAAATATAGACAGTGAGGCAGATATATCGATAGATAGATAGATAGACATTCAATAGGCTTAGCTTATCCAAGTACAAATCGAAGAAATAGTATAAGTCAATTGTTTGGGGGTGAATTTCAGTTGAGGGTAGTGATCACATGCCTTGAAAAAATCAGCCTCCAATTTACTGGCAAAAATGATGAGTCTTGTGTTAAATATGCATCTAACTTAGCCAATATAATGGGCATAGATAGATAGCTGTTTTTGTGTGTATGTATTTACACATAAATATATGGTGCCTGGATTTTAAAGAGATGTCATTTAACGGTAACAAATTATGTGATGAACATTCTTTCAAGTAAATTTGTTTTTGTAACACAGCCTTTTAGTACTAAATATGGTCGAATTTATTTATGATGGAAACACAGTAAAAACATTTTAGTATGTGGTTTTATCAGTAAGTCTTAGTAGGATTACGTACTTATTGATCCAAACTCTAAATATCTATATGTAATTCACTTCATTTCAGTACACGTAACCCAAAACCTCTCCACTGATCCCATATGTAGGTACATCAGTAAGTTTGTAGCCTAGGGATGAAAAAATGCATTTATTTTACCGAAACGTATTTATTTATTTTTTGCGTAATCTGCTTGCTTGCCAGTGCGCTTAACTAACACGGACTTATTAAACCGACTTTGTCCCGGATTGATGGTCAGGGCAGCAAAGCTGAGCGTTCCTGAGAACAGAAAATCTTTTGAGGACAAAAGACAAGCCAACCCTACATTGTTTATGTCACAACTGGATATCGTCTAAGTTTTCATGTCGCAACAGGAAACTATATCTCTGTTCATTTTGATATAAATTGATTAATTTGGCTAGAAACGGCATACGATGGTGAGGCAGGTTTATCATGGAGGCTAACGTCATGTATCCTACGTTATTAGCTGAGCTCATTCCTTGTCGTTGGCAAATCCGGTTCTCAGGAACTTTACGTTTGACTGTAATGCTCTCTTTCTCTCTCCCCCTCTCTCTCCCTCTCTCTCTCTCTCTCTCTCTCTCTCACGCGCACACACACACAGACGTGTATGTGTATGTATAAGTATGTTTAAAATTATTTGGAACAGACAAAATAAGAAACTATATGTTTCTTATATAAAACCTTTTTCATTTATTAAATAGAATGCATAGCTGAGTACCTGTCCATTGTAAAGCTATAAGATATTGCTGCAACGAATGTATCCAGCTAATGATATCTGTATAAAATTTACTGTTTGAATACTGCAGTGCAAAAATACTAAAACCTGTTTTTCCCGAACATGATATAAAGAGGTGTTTATCGAAAACATTAATCACTGGGTTTGTAAAGATTAACTGGCAGACGTTGTAACGTATCACTCTGAAACTCACACTGTAGCTTTGATATATCTTTTGTTGTAATACAATTCGGTAAACATTAGATATTTGTTTATACTCCTTAGTGTCGGGATTCTAAAGAAACCAACGTTTTCGTTTTATCTCATTTTGTTCATATCTTTCTGACTTCCTAAGTTTATCAAGCTATATCAATATCAGGCTCTCCATATTTACCACACACACACACACACACACACACATATATATATATATATATATATATATATATATATATATATATCAGCTTTCTATCTTTTGAGTCTTATCTGCTCATATGTATCTCATTCCACTTATATTCTTCTGTACGTAACTATTGATGTTCAAGCCGGCATAAAATCAGTTTCTGAATATATATATATATATATATATATATATATATATATATATATATGAGATTTTATTTCTGTAGTCTATTTAACTAAGTACTTCCGCTGTTATTATAACAAAAAGCTGAAAAACACATTTTAAATCCTTTACATGTTTCCTTTGAGATTAAATTTTGTTTTTTTTTTATTTGAAAGATAGTATCCTAAGGATAAGCCGTAAAAAGAAAAATGAATTAATTTATGGAATTAAATAAAGATTTTAGAAATTTTAAAAGCAAAAACGTAAAATCAAATTCACTTCTGTCCAGTTTGATAACCGAATTTGATGGACCCCACCAAAAGAGAAATTAAAGCCCTTAAAAAATAACTCTTAAAAATCCAATATATACCCCTTATATTTGTTTCGTAAAAAATAGTAAAATTAGGGATTAACGTCTCTCGCACTTCTCGCTTATGAAACTCTCTTACAACTTCATGTTTTCCAGCGCTATCGTTGATCTTCAAAAATTTAAATGCAATATCAACCGCTATCGTCTGTCTTTTAAATTATCATTCTTTTATTATTCTATCTCTTTAATAATGTTTTTCTTTCATACTCAGTAATATCTAGCATCTTAGTAGCTTTATTGCCTTGCTTGGAGTGAAATGAAAAACAAATTTATTAGATTTTGTAAAAATATTACTTAATCTTCGCAAAAATATAAATAAAAATACATTTTCCCAACGGTGTATGTCCTCGTTTTTCAACACGTTCAAGGTTGAAACAATTGCTTTCTTGTAACCAACTACAACCGAACAAAATTCCCACCAAAAATCCAATGAAATATGAAATATCACGCGTAGCACAATCTTATGTTTCTATAGAAGCTAAAATTCGGAGTGGATGTGTTTAAATCTCGGAACATAATTCACTATTTTATTTTAGAAATTGAAAACATTGCAAAATATTTTTAAAAAATACTTTTAAAAATGTTTACACTTGAAAATGGAATTAAACATTACATTTTTCGATTCTTCAAATATATTAATATTAATATCATAAGCAAAGACCAAAATTTGAAAGCATTTTATAATCGTACTGTATAAATATATAGGTCAATTTTTCATAAACAAATATACATCAGAGAATTTTTCTGTCTATTTAAAATTCAGTAACAACTCTACATAAAACATAATTTTCAAGTTTTCTTCAATTTTATATTTGATGTTTTCACTTTAGGTATTAATGTACATTTTTGTTGCTGATATAACACCTTCGAGGATTTAGCTTTATAAAAACGTAACAATTTGAAACATCCAACATTCGCTCGTACGAATTAGCCACGACTTAAGTAAAGAGGCAGTATAATTGACCTGAAAAATATTTCAACAATACTTACAAAACGAGATTCAATATAAAGTTCATACATGAATAAAAGTTGAAAATTTCGATGTAATTCGATAATTCCCGATGTTTGGTAAATTTTTGAAAATGGGGCTTGTTTTTTTTTTATGTCACAAGTGCGCGTGATTTTGAAAGTACCTACAATATTGTATGTTTGAAAATAAGTATATTTAAACTTATATATATTGTTGTATATACGCGTATGAATAACAACATACTATGAGAAGTGAATACACACACTCACTCACTCACACACACGCGCGCACACGCACACACACTGTATGTGCGTGTAAATTCCACATTGTCCATCCCAATCTGCCCTTATCGCCTATCCATTTGCCGCTTCACTGCCATCTCTTAATTTATTCAAAATAAAACTGTGTCAACTGTCCCCGACATTCTTCCTAGTCATTTCAAACCACGGATTTTTCACAGCAGATTTAATTTCTAACAATCTTGGAAAGCTAAGAAATTCTACTTCAGGCTACAAACACCAAACATAACAGATTCCAAGGAAGTTAAGCCAAAAATGCCTTAAAAAATACAAAATATAAAGAAAAAACTGTCCGTTATTTTCTCTCGGTTACCACCGGAAAAAGTAAAAACACCGTTACTTATTTTATCTGACATTGGCAATATTTTGAGTTAATTTCATAAAAAAGAATTTGACTTTAAATTAAATTTCTTTCCTTCTTGTTTGAAAGAAGGAAAAAGAAACAAACAAGGAAAAAGCGTAGACAACGTTTTGAACTGGCAATGTTATGTCTGTCGATTGAGTGTTGTACTGCTCTCTTATTTCGCTGTTAACATTTCTCTGGTGAATGAATCACTTCTAGCCACAGAAAGATTTATTCGCTTATTTATTTACTTTTCTGTCTGCTATGTTCAGTCTTTGACAGCTTCTATGAATTCTATGAATGTGACTGTTTAGCTTTTTCTGCATATATACTAGGCGGGTACTGAAAAGTTCTCGGCCCGACCCACTTCCAAAAATCTCACCAAATAACTAGCTATCAGATTTTTTTTTTTATGTATTTCACTTTTAGTCGGGTTCAAAATATTTAAGTAACCTCCACATATGTGCTTGAATTTCTGCCAACAGATATACACACATCTATCAATATAAGAGATGTTGAAATGTTCTCGACCTGACCAAGAAGCCTTTCCAAACAAATCTGATGGATTTTTCCGTACCCTCTTATACACACACACAGACACACACAGACACACACACACGCACGCACAAGGAGAAGAGAGGAGAGAGTAGTACATAAGAAAAATGGAAAAGAGTAACCGATTCGTGATTGACCGTAAAAAAACGATGCTCAAGGTTTGAAATCTGATGACAACTGCTTGTTCTATATTCTTCAGGGAAAAAAATCTAAATGTTAAAATTCACACATTTTTCAATTGGTGTGGAGAAGTTTATTTGATAACTGGTTGCTGGCATTGTCTCTGACCTTAAACCACGCATTGTATTCCTTACGAAAGTCCCAGGCAAGGTACGAGTTGTCATAAATTATCCGATATCTGTACCTTTTACGGAAGGATCTTTGTTAAACCAAACAGAAATAGGTAACTGGGCACGTTGGAAACCTTGTGAGACAGAGTTAGAGAAGGGCAGATGATTCCCATAAAAATCTAAACGCAGAAAATGACACAGGTAACGAAAATGTTCCGGGTAAAAGTAAAATAAAATAAATATTGTTGAACGCTTTAGATCTTTGTGTAAAATTGCGGAATATTTCTCTATGACCATCCGTTTATAATCCGAATGACTGAACAAAACGACTGTCAAGAATCAGAATACCATGCTCGCGAACCCTATACATGTGTATGCATTTCAGAATATTTTATTGTATGTGAATGTTAGCTGTTGCAACATCAATCGCAAACTTTGAGAGAATATGGAGAAAGGTCAACTTTATTTGTGTGTTAATCAACTTTGAATCAAACTCTTCTAATTTGTACATGCTCATAACATTCGTACCCTATCTTCATGTAATAGCGCTACAAATTGATAAATCTCGCAACTGATTTCAGAATAGCTAATAATGAAGATAACTAAATTCATATGAAATCGACTTACCTATTCATATTTTTGTACACATTGCGGAAACTACGGGAGTAAGCTGAAAACTTCATAGGCTGACTATGAAGGAATGATGCTAGAGCTGTGAAATCTTGTATGCATTAATTTTAACTCGTCTTATTAAAAAATCTATTTTTTTCAGGAAAACTGACATCTGACTGTTCAAAGATTGCCCATCCTGTTGGTTAAAAAGTCATCAAAAGCAGATATGATGTCATCACTGCGATACTGGTTCCCAGCTAAGTGTTTTTTTTTCATGCTGAGGAACAGATGATAGTCAAAGCAGAAGAATAGAGAGAGTAATCAAACAGTTCAAAACCACACTCACGCACAGCAGCCATTAAAACCAAGGACTTGTGTGCTGGAGCATTGTCATGTTGAAACAAGACACATTTCCTCAGTTTACCCGGGAGTTTTGTCTTGATAGCCTTTCATAATTGGCTCAGCAAGTTGGCATAATTCTCTCCATTGATGGCGTGATCCTTTTGAAGATAGTCAATGTACACAATGCTTTTTGCATCCAAAAACCTTCCCTGCAGATGAAACGATCTTGGATTTTTTTGGAGCAGAGGAAGCGCGATATTTCCACTGCATGGATTGTCACTTTGTCTTTGGCTAAACCCAACACTTATTTTGTGTTAGGAAACGTTCAAGAAAACCAACTGAATCAGCCTCAAATAATGTATAGATTTTCCCGTGATGCGATCAGGTTGGTGCGCTTTTGATCAGGTGTCAGAAGACGTGGCATCTACCGAGCAAAAATCTTCGTCATGCTAAATTCATGATACAGAGTATCCTCAACTCTTTCATATGATATTCTAATAGCATTGGCTATTTGATTTCGTCATCACCTGTCATCTATCACTGTGTGGTGAACACGGTCAATGTTTTCTTGTTGGTGGCACTCACAGCACGCCCAGACCTTGGGTCATTTTCAACACTTCAGCATGAATGTCCTTGGGGATAAACCTCTTCTGCAGGTACTTGTTAACATCACGATGCCAAATTTACCCATTTTCAAGAGAAGTCGCTACTTCTTACTTTGAAGTAATCTTTGAACAGTCAGATGTTAGTTTATCTGGAATTAAACAATACTGTTATTAACAGAAGAGTTGAAATTAACGTATACAAATTTTCCACCACCCTAGCATCACTCATTCATAGTCAGACTATGAACATTTCAACCTACCCTCGAGCTATCCGTTTGCCTAGTCTGCAATGATTAAATTCTCCCAATCAAACCAAATATTCGTGTCACACAATTAGCTCATGCTATACTTGGTAAAGAAGTTAAGCGTTAAATAAGCTCAATTATATAAAGACGACAAAATCAACGGCGCTGTCTTTTTATGCAAAACAAATCGGAAGGAAATTTCATTATTTCGTATTTACTTCGTATTTTATGTATGCACAGATTTTTCGAATTTTTCAACATTTGATATTTTGGAAATTAGGATAAAAGTTCAAGTTTAATTTTCTTTCACTATAATAATATTCGCTGCAGCAAATTCAACCAGAAATTATAATAATTCACTTAACTGAAGCTGTAACCATTTTAACTTAAACTATATCGTCTGAATTTTTATGTAACAGATAGTAATGTTACGCGATATTTTGCATTTGTTTATTTTCATAAGTTCAACATTTTTCAACAAACGTAAAAAATTCTCTTTAAGCAAAGATTTATTCCGTCCTTTTCATGGACACTGTATGTGTTTGATAGCAACCAATTTTAACAATTTCGACAGAAATAAAATGTTTATATCCTTTTATTCACTGAATGATAGTACCCCGTTCTTTATAAAATTACCTACCTATACAGACACACACACAAAGAACTGTTAAAAAGTACTCGAAATTCATAGAATCTAGACAGATAAGAAAATATAAAAATTTTGGGGGTTTGGGCGTGAGATCATTTCTTAGACAAGCCGAGAACTTATATAGTGAGAGAGAGGGGGAGATATGGAAGAGAGTGATGCTGAGAGAGACTTGTAACAAAATAAACAAAGAAACCGCCCTTGTTTTATGTTTAGTCACCTGAATACCAAGCTGTGCTCCGTATTCAAATAGAACACTTGGTTCAGAATACACACAGTAGGGTTGGTCCCATTTTACTTTGTACTCAGCTTTTTACTGTAAAATACTGTGATTTTTGGCTTCACTCCGATGCAGAAAAAATTTAAATGACTGTGAGCAATGTTGCTTCCTAAAGAGTAAATATACAAGTTAGGTTGCTTGTTTGAAATCTTCAGTACCTCTGACTGTACAGCCCAACCGATTTTTTCTAAATGTTTACCAAATGATAGAAAAGATAACAAGACCATACAATAAGAAACATAAATAAGAGTCTTTGAAAATATTTTCATTCATTAAAAACGTTTTGCTCTGTTATTTTTGCGTGCATTCTGTTTGTGTGTGTTTTTATTTATCTTTTTATTTAATCTGGTCTTGATCTGTTTATAACGGGTCTACGTTTTGCTCATCATTTATAGAACTTATACGATCTCTTCATTACCCCCGCTTTACTTAAACAAAGTAATTCCACTATAAGAGAACTTGAGATTGTTATCTTTCAGAGAATTCTTTGTTGCGCGCTTGTTCAATAAAGAAATTTTAGAAATGAATTACTAAGAAAGTATTATCTTATGTTATATTTGCTATTTTGATATGGTAACTTTTCGGTAATCAGATTTTTGCAGGGTTTAAATTGGAGCAATTGATTCTATTTTCGAAAGAAATATATCCTGACTTTTACAATAGTCAATTCGATTAAGAATTAAGTAACATTTTACTAAGGTTTCTCTGCATTTATTGTGTACCGAATTAATGTAATAAAAAGGTATGGAGTTGATTTATTTCTGCATTCCCTCATCAAGAAAGATTTATTTAGTTATTTTATAAATGATAACTAGGAACAAAGTGGAATAACACAAACATATAAATATGAAAAGAAAAATTAAATGATCGCCAAATGTTTACACCGTGTGTTATCAGAAAACCAATAATAGGTCACGTGATAAATACAAATAAAAGCATGTATACTTTATAGAGTATTTGATAAGAAACGTCTCGCCAATTGTCAGTGTTTTTTTTATCGTAACAGATGCACTATGGATAAACTGCATGCACAGATTAAATGTTTCGCTGAGAAAATATTTACTAAAATTTTATTGAGAAAATAAATTGAAAATATTTTATAGATGCTCCTAACAAAATTTTCTGTCTAGCTAAAGTCAATGTGAATGAAATTCACCTACTGTCTCAGTAGGTGAATTTCATTCTCATTGCCCTCACACACACACGAGCATATATATGTGTGTGTGTGTGTGTGTGTGAGAGAGAGAGAGAGAGAGAGAGAGAGAGAGAATCTAAAGGTTTCTTTGATGAATGATGAAAACATGTATCTGCGCAGATAACTGGTTCATTTACGCATTTCTATGAAATATCCTGAATGTCTTAATTTCTAGCTAGGTTGGCACTGGCAACTTTAAAATAAGTCATAAGGCTAATTTAGCGGATAAGTAGAATTGCATAGATCTCAAAAGTGAAACAACGCTCGAAATTGCAAAAATATATGACAGGGACTGTAAACTGTGAAGAAGACCGTTGAAGAGTTTTGACTGCTAGTGTAAAATGTCGGATTCTTAATCAACTAGCAAATCCCTCCTTTAAAAGAGAGCATTTGTTGCAGAATATCTACTGCAATAAGTAATTTATGACTTGTAGGAATTTTTTCAAATAAGAAATTATCAATTTCTCATTTCATAAATTCCGAAAAAAATATTAACTCTGTACGTAGCCAATGTGATAGAATTGAGAGGGCGTCCGAACGAGCTCACATGTACTTTTCAAGCGCTAGACTAATTTGAACTATATCCGAGCATTGCAGAAGGGCAAGAACAGTTGGGGAAAGATTATGGCATGTCCTTGTTAGGTAAGGAATCCACCATAAATGTTGAATGAAAGACTAAATGCAAAGTGAAATATTTGACTAACTGGAACCGTTCCTAGATCGAAAAACATCGAAAGTTGAGATAAACCCATTTCAAGGGGGTTTATAAAAGTCACATAAGCAGAAATTAGAGGGGATAAAACACCAAATACACAAAACTATAGCAGTTGAAAGATCATGATATAAGTTACAACAATGCTGAACATCACATGAAAAGAGCAAACACCAATTACATACTTCTAAAGAACCAATGCCGGGTAAATGTCTGAAAATCGCTACCAAGATCAACAAGGTTATATACTTGGGCGTTATTACCTCAATTGAGGAGAGGCTATTTGGGGGATTCTTAAAGCTCGGTATGACGAGTTGAGATGGAAAGTGAGACGTGCACTGGAGACATCTTATCCTCCCAAATCAGACATCTATAGAAAGGAAGAACGCTTATCAAAACCATTCAGATCGATACAGAAATCACCTTACAAGGGCAATTCGACGGTTGTTATAGACAAGATGGAAAAAATTGTTAGTTAGCTACAGCAAAATAAAGGACACGACTTTGAAATCTGAGAGAGCTGTCAACAATCTTGAGCAAAAACAATGATGAATGAGTACTGGCAGCTGATCAGTCTTTTCATTAAGCTGCCCCATATGTATACCTTCAAAATTCACGAAGACGGCATTGCATCGAGGCTCACAATCAGTTGCTATGCCTCAGCCAGTCACCCACTGAGCAGATTCTACGTAGGGTATAATCAACACACTAACAGGTAAATGTGTCATTGTAAAGAACTTTGCACACGTTATGGAGAGCCTCGGAGATACCTCTTTCAGATTAACTGGATCGTAAGCTTGGATTTTGTTAGCCTAATCACCAAGGTTTCCGTCAATGAGGCTCTATCGGTGGTTTGAGAAAAGTTAGAATTGGGCCCCCCCTCGAGGAGGACACACAAAGATTTCACTAGATAACCTGAAGATGTAGATATTCTGTGTGCAAAAGAAAAACGTACTTCCAACTGGGTGTCAACATACAACGATAGAGAGAAGCTTAGTTATGGGATCGCCATTTTTTCCACTAATGGCAAACATATACAGGGAAATACCGACACAATTATCATCATTGAAGCCAACCATATGGTACTTTCCTACTCTGGGCCCCGTCAGGAAGACGTGTAAATATTGCTGGTGCACGTGAACAGAGGTAGTACGTTCATACAGTTAGAATGGATAAAAAAACTGACCTTCCTGGATGCATTAATAATTCGCAAGCGACACAAGTTTGAATAAGACTATCCGCGTGGATTGAATGCAATGTTCAGTTCGAAATTTTAAGGTTACCGAGTACGAAAGTGACTCCTGAAGAAGACTAAAGGGGTATAATAAGTAATTTAAGTTTTGTTCTGATACCTTGTACAAAAGGAACAAAGAGGAACTTTCAAATAATTATCATTGTAACTATTTACATAATATCAGAGTGCTGAAATTTTTGCACTAAATGCATCTTTTCTAATTTTCTCTACTTTTGGTCACTTTCTCGTTTAGCTTTTAACGCAAACGTTTTCGTGTATCTATCTGATCTGGTCGAACAGATTTCTGATCTTTTCTTTATTTTCTTTCTTCTTTATCTTTCTTCTGTCTTCTCTCATTCTTCTGTTGATTAATTTATTTCAACTTTTTTATTTTATCTTTCTTCAATATTTACATTTTACAACTTTTTCAGTAGTTCTAGTGTTGATTTTCAATATATTTTTTAATTGCTATTTGCGTTTTTATTTTTTATCCCTTCTTCTACTTCTTTTATTATAATTGTCAATATGCTATTGTAATCTTTTATGTTATTTTTGCTTTAATCTGTGTGGATTCTAGGCAAGAAAAATATTTTCAGTCTGTATTTCCTCATTATAGACGTTGTAATACCATTCTACTGTGGCACTGATGCTGCGTGCTTCGCTGAATGCCAATCGCACTTCGGTTCCTCTCTCCCCTGGCTATGCTTATGAAAGTGGATTTCACATTTTTATTGAATTTAATAAAGAGTTTATTATTCAGAGCCAGGTGAATTTTGATATCGAAGAAATCAAAAAATGCGTGTATCGTAATCTAAATATATCTATATAGAGAGATATGTTCGGATACGATTATTGTCAGAAGAGAGAGCAACAAAAATCTAACTCTGTATTGACCCACGAATACTTATTTTAGTGTAAACTTTTGTTTGTGCAATATATCGCCTACAGCACATCGGAACGACGTAAAAATATAAGTTGTATTGCTTCAGCCACTGTCCCATGTAACTATTTTGTGAGCTTAAGGAATGATTTATAAAATATATTAGTATTCCTTAACACTAATGGTTTTGGCAAAGGTATGATTCACTTCTTCCCTAGATATGGCTAAATAGTAGTGCAGTTGAAGCCTTTTCTCCTTACACAGCAGTGTATCCCGTCACTGGAAAAATTAATTTGCTAATGTATTTCAACAGCATCACTCAGAGTGGTTGTGACCGTATGCTACACAAAAAATGTCAAAAACCTGTGAAAATGTTAGAAATAACTCCCTAAAATCTGCTTTGTCGCGTATTTATTTTAAACGCCATCTACACACGCACACAAATATACATGAAAGAAGAAATGCATAATTTAAACTAGAATACTAAAAGGAAATCTTCCTGAAGTTCCGCGGAGTGATATAATGTCTGATATTCTGGTGACTTTAAAAAGTCTTTGTCTGCTCGATGAGTAACTGAAACTTGTTTGGAGAAAACATCCTGAGAAACTACCGGCTAAAAATATAGCGCACTAATCATACCTTGTATTATGACACCTACATAGAAAGGACATAACACATACGACATGTAGCACCTTCCAACGAAGACAACGTGATATCCAAAAAATTAAATGTCAAAAAATATCTTGACTTCATGACTTAAATGAAAATATCGCAGAATATGAAGGCTACGATTGTACCCCTCACGATTGGATAATCTGGAGAAGCCTCTCTAAAAGAGTGGAAGAACTGGAAATTCAAGGAAGAGTTGGCAACATTTCTAAAATTAACAAAACTAATTAGAAAGACCGAGAGTATTGAGATGACTTGCTGTCATTCGATATCTAACTGGATATCGAGTGACAGGATAATGCGCCTTGTGTTTATGACGCCCTTAATTATTGCTATGTTTGGAGTAATTAGAGTTCCTTAAAAACAGTGGAAAAATTGATCATATGAAGAAGAACCAACTATACAACATCATGACTAAACTTGACTACAATACAAAGGGATGTGTTTAATGACTGGGGAAACTTGCCATCATTTAATACCCAATGGAAACAATCGGTTACTACTGGTGTGAAAACTCGATCTATCAAATAATAATAATAGTGCGTAAAAAGATCGTCTAATGTATTTGTAATATAAATTACATACATAAATAAATATATTATAAAATATAAATATTATTATAAATAACGGGTGGCAATCTTCGGGTAAGCACAGAGCTCTGTGCTTACCCGAAGATTGCCACTCGTTCATAATCGGTCAAGATTTTTAATTCTGGCAATGTAAAATAGTGGTTGCGTAGTGCACACAGTAGTGCAAGTACGTTTTGCCTTAGTGTATCACAGTATGAGCCTGAGGTACCACCAGCAGCCAATTGTAGGTGACGGGAATTTTGGAGTTGGAAATAAGTCAACCTCTAAGTATGTCTTGAATCATGTCTTTTTTTTAAGTGGATTGACCACCGTTTAAGCTGACTTCAGTAAACACAAAAGCACACGACGGTACGCGCAAAACAGGCTGAGTGAAAGATGGCGATGGCACTACCGCAAACAGGTCAACAGGTAAGTGTGTGAGAAGCAAGGCGAAGACAGAATTAACTGGCTGGCCCCAGAAGGATTCCACGATGCCAACTCCCTGCAGCAGACAAATTGTACAGGTGTAGATTAATTCAGTAGGCGAAAACTGGCTATGGCCAGTATAGAGATTCCAAACTAATCCCACAAATGTGAAGAGTGATGTCTGTGATGCGTTTCAAATAGCACTGCCGGTGATCAACTGTATGACGAAACTAAACTCTGAAACCAAGGGAAAACGCATGTCATTGCAAGCTACCGGTAGCGCTCAGCTATTAAAAAATGTTGGGAATAGATGCAGCATCAGCGATGCATTTGCCTGGGGGGCGATTAACGCAATTATTGATGCCTCCACAGCGTAGATGGTAGTGTGTGTAATGGAGATGACAGTGGCAGTAGACGGGAGGGTTTGAAGCAGCCATGCGAATACGCCGAAGGTAAGTGGAAGGAAGTGTTTATCTGGCGCGGTGTAGTAACAATGGGAGACAAACTTCACGGACGTCTGTAAGGCAGGTAGGCTGTGAAGGTGTGGTAAGAGGGAAAACTGCTCTTGGAAATCGGAGCTTTGCGTGGCTGTTTGTACTGTCGCCGACGGTTTATACAGTCCTGAAAACCTCATAGAGGTAAACTGTCAGCCATCGCCAACGTCCCATCAACCTACAGAACCTCCTTGTAAACGACATTTTTTGCAGAACCCCTGGGAGTGAAGATGAATACATCCTCGCTTCTACCTAAACGCGAACAGCCTACGTAAAGGTGGCCGTGGGAAAAACATTGCTCTCCAAGGTGAATTCCCACGACACGTTGTGTTTTGCCCTGATTTATTAATAGACATTGCACAGCAAAGTATGTAAAGGGCACATCTGAACCCGACGGAGATAGATGCAAGCGGGTATGAATACAGTTTCACCACTTCCGCAACCGGTAAAAATTATCGCTTCAATTAAATTTGGTGCCAAAGACTTAACCACCATGCGTATAGCATTGCACTGTTTCGGAGGAACCAGGTTACGCAAAAGCATAATGGGCGCGCCCACTTTCAGTCTCAGTGTGTGAGGCGGAAGCCCTGCCTGTTCTAAGGAATTCAGAAGTTCGATCGGTTAGTACGTAAGGTTGTCCGGGTCGGGCGTCCTGTCAATGGATTTGTAGATGTAATCGCCCCCGGGAATGCACTGCGGGAGTTGCTCATTAATGCTAGTAACTGTTCTGTCTTTTGGAGCAAGAACAGCTCTTTCAGAAAGCCACTCAAGATCACAGTAGTTGGCATTAAGATGCGGAAAGACGGCATCTCTGAGCTGTTGATGGGTGTCAACAACTGAACACGGTGTTCCCACGTTAATGTTGCTTTCTGCGTCTGAAGGCGTTCGGCCTTCCCCGAGGGCTAGAAGGCCCACTTGAAAAATCGTCGTCCCCAGTAGCTCAACAAAACAACCTAAACCCTGATCTGTCATCTCGTCTGCAGTCGTTCTCTCACAGACGCGCCGTTGCTTCGCTCTGTCTTTTTTACAAATACTTTCACGGTAATTGCTCCGATGAGCTGCTTTCGCTGGTTTCCAGGCCTCATGAATTTAAGCGTCCTACGAGGCTGGCATCCCGTTCCCACTGTTGAAAGTGTTAGATGTAGACATCTCTTCTACTCCAATAGCTTCATGTCTCGCACCTCTCGCCTGTGAAACTCCCTTCCTTATTCTTGTTTCCCTGACAAATATAATCTCCAATTATTTAAGTGTAACGTCAATCGACATCTCCAGTTGCCTTGATCTATCCGCTTCCCTTCTCCACATCCTTCCCCCTTTCATTCCTATCTGCTCTGGCTCCAAATCTTCTGTAACCCCCTTGCCTTGATCGATCCACTATCTTTCTCCACATCCTTTCTTTTACTACTCCTATCTGCTCTTCCTCCAAACCTTCTGTAACCCCCTGCGTGCTAGTGGCTTCCAGCCTTGCTTGGGGTGAAAAGCTTTAAAAAATCCCCAAAAAAACATCAACTTTCCTTTCATCAACATTCGTGGTATTTGTACCAACTCTTGCAGTGTGAAATCGTTCCTCTTCGAAAAGTCTCCGGAAATCCTAGATCTCTGTGAAACTAATCTTAACTCCTCAATCACCTCCTCTGATTTCTTGATTCCAGGCTATCTTCCTCTCCTTAGGAAGGACTCTAACGTCCACATGTATGGCCTGGGAGTTTATGTCTGTGAACATCTCCCGCTGCCTAGGGAACTCTCTCTTGGATCTCCACACCACTCTGTCTCTACTTCATTCATTCAGTTTCTCTACCGTTCCACTTCCGCTCATGACTGTTGTGCGCTAACCATATCTGATAATATAGACAAGATCATCTCCCTACGGGCCCGTCTGCAAATATACACAAATTCCACAAGCGAGAATTACGAGAAAAGGAACTGTTACCATAGAACTTACGGCTACATCTAGCCAGCTCAGCTGTTTATTGATGAGATCTCGGCGCCAATCTAGAACTGCGCTTAAATTCATGAAATTGTGGTATGATAGCGAAGAAGCCGCCTGATCAGGACCAATAATATTGCTGATTCTTCTTTTGATCTTATCAAGGAACTCTAGGGAAATAGCAGGGGCACCGGACCATATATGGCAGCAATATTCTAAGCATGAACGAATCGTAAAATTATAGATTTTGGAGAAGAAAATTGTATGGCATGAACTAACTTTCATGGCAGCTGACCTAACAATGGATTCAATATAATCTTTCCACTTCAGGTCAGCTGAGAAATTTAGCCCGAGAAGGCGAAACGAGTCACTTTACCATGCTGATGGAAAGCAGAGAGAATTCTTTCAAATGATTAATGGAGAGAAGTTTATTTTTAGAGGCATTAAAATCAGCAAAGGATATTTTGCCCCAGTTAACGACGGACTGGAGGTCGTTTTGGACATCGGTTGCAATTTTTAATTTGTCAGACTGAATAGCCTTGCTGACGAGGCAGGAGTAAATGGTTGTGTCGTGAGCGTAGATGCCAAGTTGAGAGCGGATGTCATCAAGAAGGTCATTAATGAAAATTAAAAACACAGTAGAGCCAAATATATATACATATGTGTGTGTGTGTGTGTGTGTGTGTGTGTGTGTGTGTGTGTGTGTGTGCAAACATACGCTTAGTTGGAGAAGTATTATTTGAATATACAAAGTATATGCATTTCTTTTGTTTCAGTAAAATTCCGAGGGTGTTTTGAAATATCGGCTGAACCTGTTTTCCAAAACCCAACTAAATGACGAAACAAAGTGATTTTGCGTTATTTTGTATTCCTTGGTTAGACCGGAAACTTTCCAGAATCTTCTCGTATATGTCGCATAAATACACACATACATACACACATTATATATATATATATATATATATATATATATATATATATATATATATATATATATATATATATATATATATATATATGTCAGAGACAGAGGAGGAAAGATTTTGTATAAGAGATCGTATATGCTCGGCGCATTTGAAATTTGATTCCAGCATCTAGACGTCACCTTCTGAAAACCCTTGGTCTCCCCAATGTATAAGTCGCCTAAGATCAGGCTCACATATGCCATATTCATTCACAGCAGGTGTTACCATATGTTTTTCGCCAACTGTCCTAATCTATGTCTTGTAACTATTCTTTATTTTCAAAACCCCAAAAGTTTTTCTTTTTTAAGTAAAACCTGTCACGAGAAAAACAATTGCTCTGTGATAAAGGTTAATGTAATAATATATTCATATGTCCACTGAAAATGTAAGAAGAAAAATATATGTAATTAATTTATATTTAAACTGTCAAAAATAATTTATATTTAAACTGTCAAAAATAAACTAAGATGTTTTTTTTGTTTAATAACTGAACGCTTTGGCTTCATAACATATACCTTAAACAAGCAAGATTAAATTATTTAAATTAATAATATTTTTTAAATTAAGTTAATAATATTTTTTAAGCCATGTACAGAAAAATATAGTATAATCCAATATTGAAAAAAAAATGGAATTCTTCGACAAAAATAAATAAAATTAATGCATAATTGCTTTTATGACAACCTTAATTATCTCAGCTATGGATTTCACTAATTTAAATGTTTGTTATCAAAGTGGTTCCAACTTTCCCCAATGGCAGTTTATAGATCTTCTTTCCTGGGTGTAATCTTCTCATAGAACATTTTGTAAAACCGAATGTTGATCTGAACTGTTCGCAGGCCATATCAGTGGTTTTATATGCTTTCATGAAAAATGTTTTAATCGTCCTTTGCTCTGTGGCAAGATACATTATCGTCTTGAAAAACCAAACTAATTTCCTATCGAAGAAATTGTGACAATTTGCATTGATAGTTAAGGTAATGATTGTTATCTTCCCCGGTTCTTTAAATGATATGCAACACTCTATGATGAATAACTTAGGAATTTTACTTGTTTTCCTCAAGCAGCTGACTTTGTGTTTCATTTCAATAGCACCAGACAAATTTTCGAGTTTATTGCCTTCGTCAATGCAAATTCTAGATTCATCATTTAATATTACTTTCATTCAATCGTACACACGTCATGATCGTTTCTCTTTAGCTCACTTTCACATCCTTTTCGTCGGTTCATGTTAACCTGGATTTCGTTAATTTTCCTATATGCAAATTCCATTTCATTCAGCCTATTTCTTATAGTCCTCTAAAAAATATTGACTTCTGTTTTGAACCATTTGTTATTCTCTTTTGTTATACATTTTCAGTATTCAAGGCAAATTGCATTGAGTCTTCTCTTCAGATGCTTTAATGTTTTTCAAAGCCTACCATCTTGTTTTCTTTTTTTAATTATCCCATTTTTCCACAATGCGCTTCCTTCTTGAATAGGTTTTACGTTCCTTTCTATTGTTCCAATTGACAGCTCTTATATTGGAGCCGTGACTCCTTTCTCTTTCGGTATGCTCAATTGTTTGCTGAGGTTGGCAATAACTCTTAATTTTAGACTAATTTGTCAATCTAAGCTTCTGTTGCTAGTATTAGGAATGCGAATTACAAGATTATTCTATAAACCTTTCCTCAATATTGGATTATTTCATATTTTCTTCTACAAAAAAAGTTATAACATTAATTTAAATAAGATAATATAATTTGTTTAAGATATATTTTATGAAGCCATATATTCAGTATTAAATTATTTTTTCCGTTTTATCTGTTATTAGTTTATTTAATACTAAATAAACATAAGTGAGCATCCTCTAAATGTGCTAATTGCATAATTTTTATAAGGGGTTGTATTGTTAAGTAATGCTTATCTATTGAAAGTTTATCTTTTTATTGCAGCGGTTCCTAGTGACATCTCTGAAATGTCTAAAGTAAATTCGACTCTTTATAGTCAATAGAAAATGTAATGTTCAGTGAAATTCCATTAAAATTACAATCGCATTTTTTTGCTTAATACAGGAAAAATCACTTTCGTTCAAATAACCACTAATATTGATGACAAATGAAAATATTATGAGCATCTAATATGAAGAAAACTGTGACTTCCCCCAGGGCAACTTACATCAGTGTGAATGACATCTACCGAAGAAAAGTCTTCAATGTGTTTAGTGAGATTTAAAAGAAATTCAATTTACAATTTGCTGTAAGTTTAGAGAAATAACTTAACTGAAGCAGAAAGTGCGGATTGTTCCACTTCTCAGCTAAGAAGTCGACCAGTGAGTTCAGTGCATGACATCACTCTTCCCAAAAAGATGCAAATGTCGCGAAGAAAATTCTCTTGGGGCTAGAATTGTAAATTCTTCTTCAGTCAATGCATTCTGAAGCCTGTCACCTTTCGGCAAATTAGTCTTTTTAGTCAACGTTTCTAACATTTCTATATCAAAAGTCTCGAAGAATTAAAGTAAAAGATGAATTGTTTTTTTTAATTTATTAAGGAATAGTTTAAATGAAAAATTACACAATAATTGTAAATAAATAAATAATAAACATTCTAAATATATTGATGCCTGAATAATGATCAATCGAATTTATTTGTTAAATGCATGTTGTGGAAAAATACCGAGGAAAATAAGCATACACAGAAAAATATCAGGTATACATTGATGTGGCAAATATCATGGTTTATTAGTATTTACAAGCAATGATAGTTGGTGCCACTGTAACGTCATTGAAAGGTCCAAACCTGCATCACTGATATCAAATGCAATTTTGTTTTTTATTAGTGTTCGAAATTCAATCCCCCAAAGGGCAATTAAATTTTATGGTCACTATTACTTTTAAAGAAGGATAATATCTGAAATTCATTATTGTTGGTAATGCATAGGTTAGATGATTTCCTATTTATCTAGTATCTGGTGAAAGTGAAGAATGCTTATATATGTTTTGCGTTACAATGTCTATATTTTCTTTGGCAGAGAGAGTGCTAATGAGGCAAGAATACTCTTACTAAGTTTATCTGAGTGCAGTATTTCAAGAAATTACTTGGTAGAATTAAAACTATTTATTTGGTAAGTATGGTAAGATCATTTGGTTTTACATTTTAGATAAAAGATATAGAGGAGTAGAGTTTTGTGAAACTATGGAACGTAGGGGTCGAGCTAGGTTTGATTTTTTTACGCCCTCCACTTAGAGTTGTACTCTTTTTATTTTTGTGAATTTTAATTTTTGATTTCTTTAAATATTATAGTCAGATTTTTTTTCTTTTATATGCATTTTTGTTTCTTTTTTGTTGGAGCAGAAACAATTTTGTATTTTTGTTGTTTTCGTAGAGGAATTTCAGGTATCTTCATTTTGGGGCTTATTGCTGCGTTGAGATGCTGGATAATGTGACTTTCCGTTCTATTTATATTTTGTAGTGTTAGGGACTCTGTTCGCTTAAAGTATTTTAGGCCCCATAATTCATTTAAATAAGTTTTGTGAAATTCAACCGACAATTTTTTCCAATTTTCGAATAAATGGTATATCCAAATAAACATTGTGAAAATGTCTTCAAAGTTCAAGTTTTTTAGGACTATTTAGAAGAACAAACAAAAATGGAAGCATTTTAACCGTACTATCAACGATGTGGTTACTCCAGACAAGAAACTATCACCTAATCGTTATCCGGAATCCGAAATCATAGTTATTAATCGGAATCCAAGAAAAATTAAGCAATTACAAACTGTTCTTCATACATTGTCAATCCAAAATCTTTCAAAGATTTGAAGACCTACCATGGAGTGGTCTTCTCCCACTTATGAAAACTGTTCTGAAATTTGATTCATTGATGATAACTCTGAAGTTAAGAGAGAGCAATGGAAGAGGTCATGTCATTTTACCTACTCTGCGAATGCCGCTCCTCACATTCTGATTTTTTTGAGGTCATTCAACATTTTCTACAAAAATTCTCTCGTAAGAAATCTATTATGCAAATACAACCAGACTATGGAAAGAACTCTACTTGCGATACACCATATTGTGCAGCGATAGGAAAGAGAACAGTCAGTGAGGAAAGAACAAGATATAATGTGGAAAATCTGAAAGGGTATGTCAACGTGAATCAGCCAAGATAATGAAGAGCAGATGGTCATAAGATGTGACGGATTGAAAGAACATTTTTTCAACCTAGATTCTCTCTAGAGAAAAGGAAATACCTTCCTCGTCTTTATCCTCTTAGTTCAAATCAAATCTCAGAAGTTTACAGTCGTGATTTTTATTGCAGCAACAACAGAATTATTCTTCATAGCCGCCGCAATGTCCAGCTGTTCATAAAGGAGGATTAAGTGTGTAACATCAAAAATTGGAACAGCTGTGGCAAGTTGGTCATGAAATCATATTCCATTGTCATGTTTCTCTATGTGACCGACGCATAGGCGATGCTGTCAACAGGACTTTGTCACATTAATTCATACTTACGTCACCTCAATATGGTTTTCTCAGGTGAATGGAGTCAGATTCTGCCTGTGACCAGAAGGGAAGCTCTAGTAGTTATTGAGACTGTTAAAACTCAGCTTGTGGTGACGAAATATTTGCAGAGAAGCTATTTCAAACTGATAAATTTGGCCAGTCTCAACGTTAAAGGCAAATACAAACACGTCGTTGATGGCAACAATGTTAAATGACTCTGTAACAGAACAAGCTTTTCTACTACTAAAGAGGCTTTGTGAGCAAGAAAGACAATGATAATGTGAGGCAAAACATAATTACTACCTTAAATATCCTCTCATGAAACGATAATTCCAGAGAATGATTTCAAAAACGCCTACAAAGTACTCAGATTTTAAGATTTCCATTTTTGAATTAAAAATATCCAGTAAAAGTTCTAGAATTCAGATAAATGTGGAATTGAAAATATTTGCATGAAATCGCCCAAGATACTTAAATGAAATGCTACTGGTTTTGTTTAAATAAGATTTGATTCAATAAATACATAGTGTAAAAAATCAAGATTCCTTATTGAATCCAAAAGCATTATTTAGGCTTTCCACAGCAAATTGGTACAATTCTTCTCTTAGAAGTTTCCTGTAGTAATTAGAATTCCGTTAATGTATAATCCGTTTTATAGAAGTATAATACGATTTTATTCTTCGATTATTGAGCTAACATGAATTATTTGGCATTCTAACAGATTATGAAGGTTCACTGTAGAATTTTCATAGTATAGTAGAATCGCCACATTTACCGCAACTGCTATGAATAATAGCATTATGGTCACAATAAACGCCATTACTGAAACTATCACCTAATTGGTATTATCCGGAATTATAACTTCAGTGTTAACTTCTTACTCATCAACATCACTCCTTGTGGATCCCGTTCAATCCTTTTGTCGAACTGATATATCAATAATCGGAAGCTTGTTTTCTGATCATTGCGTGTTATTAACTTTATAGATTAAGAACCAATGTTTACACTCTGATTTATCCTCCCATACAAAGTTTGTTTGCACAAATGATTTATTCCTTTTGTGCTTTTCTTATTAAGTTGTTTCGCACATTAGCACGTCAAATGTTTTCTTCTTCGTTCAAGCATATATATGTTTACGTCGATTCATTGATGCATATATATATTCTCACTCATGTCTAGTTGCCTTTGTATTCAGTTACAAATGGAATATTCGTTCTTATTTCTATCAAAATCATACATCCACAGATAACATTTTTGAAAGGTTTAGTTTTTATTTGTTTATTTTACACACACACACATACACACATACATATGTAATCATACAACACCCTTCCCGGTCTTACAACACTGCGGCTGATCGATGAAGATCGCTTCGTTCTCAGACCTGCCCTATCCTACGTTGTGATTTAAGTTTGATCATAAGGAGGCCAAGATCGAATCGCCGCAGTTATCTTCGTGTTGGGCTGGTCCAAGCAGGACGAAGACGTACAGGGGAAAAAATAACACTTGAATACATAGAACAAAAAGTAAATATTGTTTTTATATCAGTTCTTCATACAATAATTGGTTTATATCAGAGTTCGCATGCAATTAATTATCAGCCCAATCCGCACCTAAATCAGAAGTGATATTATTGTTGATTTGATAGAGTTTGGGTAGCTGTTTTGGTAAAGTTCGGCACAAGCCTGAAGTCGGGGGGTTCTCTTCGGCAGCCAATCACATGGAGTGTATCACTACCGGTGGCTGGGGTGAACTCTTTGTCGTCACTCTCCTGTTTCTGTTTCCGTCTGCATCTGCCGAATTCACTTCGAGCATTTGTATTCGCGCAAACTGGTGCGGAACACTGCACATAAGCGGATTTCGGTAAATCTCCTTTGTTGTCAGTTTATTTCGTAATTATGGGGAATTCCCTTTTTCCACTCTCTCATATTACCTATCACTAAATCTCTTCAGTGAGTGTGGGTGGCTTATCCACATCCTGGTATTTCAACTCAAGTTCCGACCAGGAGAAATCAACTAAAAATTCGTTGTTTACGAAAATGAAGTTTTCGCTTTACGACTTGCATTTTCGGCTGCGTAGAACACATGTCAGTTATCATTGCCTTCTAAGTCTGGGTCATTTTTAATTGTTCAAACCCTCGCCACACCAATTCCAGGTGTCGTCTATTTGTGAATTAAATCCTCAATCTCCCCACGGATTTCATGTATTAACCCTTCTTGTTCCAAAGTCTTTCAATATACCGTTTCCTCTAAACATAAGAAAACTTTCTTATGTTTTACTGTGGTAACGACAAATAATAACACAGACACACACACATACACACACACACACACACACACACACACATATATATATATATATATATATATATATATATATATATATATATATATATTACAAAAACGCGCATGAATATATCTAAAAAATGCAATTATGTTTTCATAGTCAATGGTTGAAGTTTGTGACTAACACAAAGAAGAACTTGTCGTAGTAGAAGTTATTAAAATCATTGCGACTAAAACAGTGTTAAGTTTTCAATAATGTCAAGTCAATGTCGTTTTTTGCATCCACTGTCCATAAATCATTTTCTCTGAATAAAAGTGCGAGATTTTACTATGATATTTTGAAGTGACTAAGGGAGATAATTACTCGCAAATATACAACCAAGTATAAATACTTAAATGGATCTTTAGCATGAACAAAATCTAGACAACAATCGCTGTTCAAAGATTTACACATTCCGAAAACGTAGCAGTAATTCTTATTCCCTGTAATCGTCTTTTCTTGACAACTTACAAATGTTCTTGCTCCCAAAATGAAATTATGACTGAAATTCTGCCGTTTTAACACTCTTGAGAAGATTTAGACAGAATCATTTCTAAGAAATCGGTGGAAACTAACTATTGATAAGTATTCTTATGATCAAATTCTCCGAAATTTTATGATGTATATATTTCGTCTATATGCTTATATGTAAGTGAACTTCTAATTTTATTTATAATTAAAAATGTTTAGACCTGAAAAGGTGACACTCGCCAAATAAGTCAGAAACATTTACATTTCACTTTAACAAAAAGCTTTCAGCAGGGAAAAGAAAAGCGATATGACCTTTTATGAGAATATGAATCTACATTAATGTCGTTATCGGAAGCAGAATCAAAACCTCATAAATGTCATTTCTTTATCGATAGTTTAATAAAAGAACAAAAAGTTATGAATGGTATTGCATTTACAGCAACGCATCTGATTCGACTGCATAAGTTGAAAGCAATAAATTGCTATACTTTTATTTTTCATCTAAAATATGGTTAAGATTTTCAGTGAGTGAACAAGAATTTTGTCAATGATAACACAAAAAATTGGAAGCATCAACTCATCAGCCTCTCTTATTATTAATGATACTTATCACCAACTGCATCTTTTTACTAAACAGGTGTCTAGACTAAAAGTAAAACACATAAGAACAGTAAAAATTGTAACTTCTTTCGTTTGATATGTGCACGCGTTTTGATCAACAATGTATTTTTCGTTTTTGTTCGTATAACGGAGATTTAGGAGCTATCATTTCAAGCATATATTAAAGAGAAAGAGTGACAAAGAGAGAGAGAGAGATAGAAAGAGAGAAAGAAAATGAGAGAGAAAAAGAAATAAGCAAACAAATAAATTAAAATGTAGAATGTATGTATCCAGATAAGTAATTATACCTAAATGCAAAATGAACATTAGTAGTTATCACGTTCTAATAATGATTGGTGATATCTTGGTCATCATTGTCATCAACTTGGTCATTGCTGCTCTTTGTTGTCAGCAGTTAAATATGTTCATAATGCGTTGTTATCTGTCAGATCTTCCAGAGTTGTGAACCAAGGAGATGTTCTTTTCTTTCGCATGTCTACCAGTTAAACGACTACTTCCGAGAGTAACAAGTGGCTATTGGAAGTCCAAGAGGAACTTTCTTGCTGTCCTCTTTGGTAGTGATTCTAAGGATTGTTTGTACATTATCTTTTATTACGACTTTCAAGAATCCCTCGATGTCAGCAGTTAGGTTGCCTTCCTTGTCAAGAAGACATTTGTTTCATTGTTTTTAGTAAAGTCTTCAAATATTTTCCAAGTTCAAGTTACCAATATTGAACTTTGCTATTTTAAGGAGCATGAGATTATTTCAAGCGAAAGCGTAGGTTAAATATATCCTTAAAAAATGCATAATCGATGTCGATTGCAGGATCTAGATTTTGTCATACAGCCTTGACATGTGCAATGAACTGTGCTCTCTCTGGGTCCTGGTTTACTCGTATGCTGCACATTGTCCAATGCGTTCGCTTATACCTTGAGCAGCAGAAGCTTTGAATTAGGATATGATTTAATACAACATTCCTCTACGTTGGTTGGATACGTTCTTTGTCAGTCACCGACCACCGCTTTCTTATCTCACCTATAAGTACTTGCAATTTGCACGTGCCGTGCATGTCTGGAATTCACATATTCATAGTCTAACCCTATTACGGTTGAAGGAGAAAAAACTAGAGCAGTTGCTGTATCATCTGCCCCTTTTTTAGTCCCAGCAGTCATTCGACTGTCAAATGGTGTTAAATCATGTCACAACTACATTAAATCAGCAACTATTATGTACGTCACAGAAACGTCATCCCACTGAATCCTTTTCCTCTCGTAGGTGAAAATGGGAAAGAGAACGAGAACACCCCTTTCTACACATACTCCTTTCCCTCTCAGATAGAAAAAAACAGAGGAAAAATTATGTAATCAATATTTGTAGAACGGCTAATTTTATAATTACTAGACTAAGCTTTTCAATTAGGCTTCAAGAAGTTAAATAAACTACACTTGTAAACCCAGCGCTATTAAATTTTGAATTGGATTTCTTCTAAGTATCCTAGGTTAGCACAGCTTACTTTAAAAGTAGCTTCAAAAGTTACAAGTAATGAAAATCAAAAACACTTAACTTTAAAAAAGACTGAAAAGGAGACCAAGATTTACAGATTTAATTTTTTAGAAATATAACCCAGATATCTTGATTTTGACTTCGAGATCCATTTGCGACGTTAAAGCAAGCCCCTTACTCTTTCTGAAGTGATGCAATTAAAATACCTAAATTGCATGTTAGCAGTGATTATATATAGAGCGAGAGGGTGAGAGAGAAAGTGATAAGTATGTTAAAATACTAAACTTCAAATTGTTATACGGACATTAGTAGTGATTTCCTTACCTTTTATCAGACATCTACGTAAAATAATATATTCTATCCTAACTTGTAAATTCCATGGTCTGGCAAGAAAATAATCTCGAAAGGGATTATCGTTGAAGAGATAACAATGCCGACAAATGATTGGCAATAGGGAGTGAGAAAATCATCATTGAATAAATATACCAAGCAAACACATTGAGAAATGCATACTTCCCCCACATACATAGACACTCACCCACACAAACACACACATGCGAGAGCGCGTGCACACAAACACAAACACACACAGACACTGGTATATAGTTACATATGTCCACAGTTTAATGGTGAAAAGCCTTTATTTTACGGATATATATTTCTTAACAGTCTTCTTCCTTATGAATGTACTTAACTTAGTAGCAAACATTAATTGCATAGTTTGAACATTATACAATCAATATTTCCAATCAGAAGTCAATACACCAAAATATATAAGATTATAAACATGAACATTTATAAACTACAGGTATTATTTATGACATATTTCTACGTGGTGGTAGTTCTATAGTTTAATACAAGAACACGCAGATGTAAATGTTATGTAGCAATCGCGGTTATAATTAGATGTTAAACTCTTCACATCAAAATATATCATGTATCATAGAAACTTAAATTTAACTTAACTTTCTAAAATATTCTAAACTCAATTCATTTAAAAAAATTAAAGATCGTGCTCAAGACAGTAAGAAATATTTTTGATTTTGTTTAAAATATTTCCAATATTAACAATACAGATAAATTGTGAATAAGCCACGATTTAAATTAATGTGTCTGCAATAATAAATAAAGAAATTAAATTAAAATTTAAAGATAAAACCTAGGGTTTTTAATGCTGCCAGAAAAGAAGTCATATCTACTTTACTTGATATTTGTTAAGTTCGCATTTTAAAAAAAGCCAAAAGTATTTCAAATGCCAAATAAAATAATTTATTACAATGCCATCGTAAGTGCAATTAGACAAAGTGATTACTGAAAAAGAAAATAATCGTAATGATTTGAATTTGATTCTAATGGAGTAAAATGATAATGTACATTGTTAAAAATCAAAAATAAAATCTCAACCTAAACAGATTTTGGAATTATGTTTCATTTCAAAACAATCAAAAAGAAATCAGCTTATCGACCAAAATTTTGCTTTAAGAAATATGAATTTAAAATATGGTTTTTCTACTTCTTTGTTATTTAAGCATTTAAATCATGAAATGTGTTGATTTAAAATGGAATTAAAAAAATGCGCAATTCAAACATTCTGTATTTAAAACAGACTTAAGTTTAAAAAAATGTATATCGGTTCATAACCACAAAAGATAAAATATAAGCATTTACATAATTGTCATGGAAATTTAGATTTTGTTTAAAGTATAATAATCGATGCAGCATAAAATTTAGCAAAGTTAAATCAGATATCTCATTCAACAGCAGTATGCCGAAAAGCAATCAATTTTCATTCCACTATAGGAGAAAAACATAGCAAACAAAGTATAGTAACTGATCATTTACGAGATTTTTAAACGTCATTTATGAGATGTCATTTATTACTATAATATATTGGCCATATGTATGACAATTTTAAAAGGATACTAGGTGTTATTAATATATAACAGTTACAATTAATATAATAAATAAATTTAAATCGCAATTTAGTTACTTTGTTACAAAGTGTGTAGAAAGTTAAGTGTGAATACTTGAATGTTTCTTTTCCTAAAAAACAATTTTACTATTTGAAATATTCCGTGCAAAGGGCATGTGTCTGATATAAAGAAAGTTCATATGTTTAGTAAATGTTATTTTCAGTGTACAAATAAAAAGCAAGTATAACCGTAATGGTTTAGATAAGCTGCTATGTTGCTTCAGTTGTCGGTGAGTATTTTGATCTCCAACCTCTTTCTTTCCTTCTTTGGGTAAAGTGAGTGGTTTAGCGAAGATTTATGTACACAAACTCTCCTTTTTAGGAGTTGACTGACCACGAACTGTTGCAAAGTCTACTATTTATCTGTTTTGGATGGCTGCAAATGCGATGTTTGGTTGTTTTTTAAATTATCCATCTGTAATTTGATGGAAATCTTTTTATACCACATTTGTAATCTTACCTTAGATTTTATCTTTGGCATACTTTCCTGCAGCTTGCTACTTCCACACACACACACACACACACACACACATATACAACATAAAAATATATATATAATCATTTCTCTTGTAACACTCTCCAGACATTGTAGCACTTTGTGAAACTAGTGTGAAATCATCAATGTTTTTCAGTGAATTCTTTTGGATGGACCCTAGTGCCCACATGCATGGACTTGGTGCCTATGTTCGCGTACATCTCCCCCTAGTAAAAACTCTCTTTTTTTTTCTCCGGACTATTCTTAAATGTGCCTCCAACTTTTCCAACTACTAATTTTTCCTACTACTCAATCAGTTGTCCGTTTTCCTCTATCTTCCCCTTCTCATGACTGTTGCTTGCTCGATAAAATTTCTGATAGTATAGATAAGACTCTCTCTCTCTCTCTCTCTCTCTCTCTCTCTCTCTCTCTCTCTCTCTCTCTCCACTCGTCTGCAAATATATTTTATTTCGTTTTAATCACTCTAATGTCACTGACCTCGCTAGCATCCAAGCCTAAAATTTCTATTACTCAATCTCACTAAAATAGTATAATTCCCCATGAGTTTCCCCAGTAAATCTGAGGCACACGCTTCTCTATTTGATATCTTTCTTATCTCCTCTCTGGACTCATGTCGTGCTCTGCAACTCTGTCCTGTTGGCAACTCCGACCACGCGGTAGTGTCTATAGATATCTCTTTCTCCTATCCCATGTCACGAACACTCTATTAACATGAACATATTTCTCTTATCAACGTACAGATTGGAAATCGTTTCGGGATTTTCTTTGCAATGCCCTTGAAATTTTTAATCTTGAATAACCTTGAATATGTTTAATCATCCTGTTGATAAAATATGCCACTGGGGTATCTTTCTGAGTGAAAACCGGCATCGAAACTTTCGTGTCAGTACGGAAATACCAAGTAAAACCACAATCTTCTCCTTGGTTTTCTTTTACTTTTTCAGCCGCTATAGCCTTCAGGAATCACTTCTTCAGCAGTGGTTAACTGGTGCAAAAATGACGAAGCAAAACTGCTTTCATTTAATCGCCAGAGAGAACCTTTTCTTCCTGCTATCAGCATGGCTGCTGCTAAACTCCAGGGAAGCAACACTCTACGCCATCTTTGGCTCCCGTTTCCACTGACATGAAGTGGAGCAACTATATCGAATCAATTGCTACGTCTACTGCTAAGAATGTTGGTTCATTATGTCGTGCCAGAAAAATTGCCTCGTCAAAATCCATCTTGCAGATTTCTAAATCTACCATTCATCCGTGCATTGAATATTGCTGCCATATCTAGTCATGTACTCCCGCTGTATACCACGAGATTCTTGACAAAATCCAAAGAAAGATCTGCAATGTAATCGATCCTGACCTAGCATCTCGACTTCAGTCACTTTCTCACCGAAGTGAAGTGGCTTTCCTCTGTCTATTCTACAAATATTTTCATGATCACTGTTCTGATGAACTGTTTTCCGTAGTATCTCGATTACATCATTTTAAGTGTGCTACTAGATTGACAACTAGGTCTCACCGTTTTACTGTTGAACTAGCTAGATGCAACCGATACTTCTAGTCTAACAGTATCTTTTCTCGCACTTCTCACGTGAAACTTTCTTCGAATTTCTTATGCCTCTGTCACCTGCAATTTTAAAAAATTTAAATTCAACGTCAATCGACATCTTCTGTCTTCCTGAACCCTATTTCGTTATTGTTCTTTCTTAATTTCTTCTCCTCACTAAAGTCTTATCATTCTCTTTCACTCCCTCTAACACCGTCGTCCTCGTGGCATAATTGTCTTGCTTGGGATAAAATGATTATATATATATATATATATATATATATATATATATATATATATATATATATATATATATATATATGCATGCGTGCTTATGTATGTACATCTAGATGTGTATGTATGTATGTGTGTGCTTGTATATGGTTGCATCTTTATATGTATTTCTTCACTTGCCTTATTTACTTTTCTGCGTCGACGTATGGGTCAATATATTTATATGTGCTTATCTATGTGTATGTTTATGTACGTAGGTCTGTGTATGCGTACCTATTATCCTTATATGTGTCTATGCGGGTGCATGTATTAATTTATATGCGGATGTGCGAGTGTTCAATTATATGTGGAAGTGGTTATTTACTTTTGTCTGTAAATGTGTCGAAAAATATATGTTTTCAAAAATGTATATATGTATATATATGTGTATGTGTGTGTATATGTATATATATATATATATATATATATATATATATATATATATATATATATATTTATATATAGTTATTTGTTTAAATTTTTCAAGTTTAAATTCGTTTAATAACATATTAAGCCACGAATAGCTTCGACATTTGACCGTCTAGATCATATTGAATGTAGATGTATGTGCCTGTGTGTATCGATGTGTATGTGTAAGTATAGTGCATTTGCCTATGTGTGGTTTGCTTTTTTGTATGTGTGTGTATATATCTAAATACGTCCGAGCGTTTAACATGCCGTTGTTCGAATGATTTCACGTGAGAGGCGACAAACATGCTGAAATGTAACGAAAAATGTATACATCTATGTCTGGGATTCTAAATACAACTTTCAACTTAATTTCAATGAAAATATAAATTAAATAGCATATATATCTTTTATTTTTATTTTTATATTTATTTTTTTTTCTCCTTAGTAATTCTACAATTTAAAACTTAATAGAGATCTGATTTAGATTTCTAAATAGGTAATTTTAATTTTTTACTTTTAATTTTAATTTCAAATTTTATAAATCTTTTAATATCTAGATAACCTTGCTTAGTTGTCAAATTTTTCGAATCATCCTATACTTGTTTTTTGATTGGCCACTCTAGCTTACGTAACAGCGTTTACTCTTAGCTAAGGATCGTTGATTAATTTGAAACTTTTAAAACCATTTATTCTATATTCTATATTATCACTTGACAAGACACAAGAAGTGTTGAAACAAAATGGCTACTTTTGTCGTGATTTTATAACATATTTATGTTGTAATATTCAAATAAATAATTATATATATATATATATATATATATCCCAATTCTCTATTTTGTCTTTTTGTCATGCCTCTGAAATCTTTATATACTATTTTAGTTATTAAATTTTGACTAGTAATATAGAATTAGTTGAATGCTCCACCTAAGCTAGTTATCATAGATAACTCAGTTTCAGTCAGATTGTATGAGATCGGAAAGATGTTGAAAGGTCAGGGGTGGCAGGAACAGAACGAAATTTTACTGATTGCAACCCGGCACAACATGCTTATTACTAAGAGATCGCCGATAAGGATCGCTTTGTAACAGCAGGAAGCTAGCAGTCGATAACAGCTGGAATAAATGTTATACAGATGTATATGGCTTTCTATAAGTGTATCGCGCAGACACACGCACACACAACCACGCATATATAGATTATATACGTATATATAAACAAAAGTTGCTTATCTAAATATTAAAATAGTTCTAGATACGTGCGCATTAAAATATAAATACCCATGTGTAATACTTGCTGGGATATACGTGGTTTTGTATATGTGTGGATTTCAGTTCGCAAATTTATATCTCTGTGACGATGTAAGACTATTATTCAAAAAATGAGGTGCGTGCCCGCGCGCACGTGTGTGTGTGTGCATACATCCTTGCAATTCACTATGGAAGTGGAGAATGATTGTACTTTGCCTTTTCTGGAAGTTCTTGTTGAACGGAAAGACAGTTTGTTTATTACCAATGTTTATCGCAAACTACATTCACAGGTCTGTACACTAACTGGAATTCTTTTGTTTCTAAGCTCCGTAAAATTAACTGGATATCTGCCTTAATCCTTCGCGTGTTGATAATTTGCTCTTACTGTACCTTTGACCGAGAACTTGAGAAAATTCATTGTATTTTTATTGAAAATGGTTTTCCTACTAATGTCACTAAACGTCTTATTGAACGTAAGATCAAACATTTAAAAAAAACAGTAGTTTTTGGTCACTCTTTGTCCCATTTATACGAAACTATCGTGGCTAGGTAGAAAGAGTCAAATACTCGTTGACAGGGTGTCGGTCTGTATTACATTACGCTCTTTCGACTTTCAGGTTGAGTGTTGTTTTTGAAAACCGTTCAGTGTTTCCCCCTTTCGTCAAAGATCGTCTGTCCCACTTTCAAAATAGTTTTATTGTGTAAAAGTTTAAATGCCAGTGTGAAACTAAATACGTGGGACGGACCTATCAGAGACTAGAAACCTGAATTTATCAATATATTCCTTCTACTATAAAATCAGATAATCTCAAACATTCTTCCAGGACAAGCCAATCTGTACATGACTCAGCAATAGGCCAGCATCTCTTAGACAACCCGGACTGTGCTGATAAGTATGATGATGATTTTTTCACTTTTCTACACAGGACCCGGTTCACTCACCATTTAAAGTTTCTTGAGGCGATTTATATTACGATACATAAACCAGGCTTGTGTAAGCAGAAAGGGCATTTTATTGGCTCATTATGTTTAGTTGGAGGTTTGTGAGTAAATCTTTTTCCTATTTAATAGTCACTAGGAATATTTAATTCTTTCTATTCGTGAATTAGTTTACTAATAAATTGTTTTTAGTCGTGTTTTTACTTTCCCCTCCGCATTTAGTTTTTTCTTTGTTTTTCCGTGAACAACATCTCGTTTATCGTCTTATTTATACCAACGATTTCCTTCTGAAGAAGTGTTGGTTGTAAGGGTCCTAAAGGAAAAAAATAATGAACACGCCTATGTGCTTTTTCAAGATAGTATATATTTTATGTGGTACCAACTCCTTGTTCATATATATATATATATATATATATATATATATATATATATATTGAATTTAGAACGTGCTTGTGGTTTCTTATCAGAATGAGATGAAAATCATTTTTGGTCTTCAGATATGTAGACTTCCATTGATTTCTTAAGTAAAAAGTGTCTTGAAATGGTTTGTTACCGACATTCTTATTGTTCATTCTTAGACTACATCTCTACCATTTAATTCTTTTTCAACTCAAGAAACACACACAGTTACAAAGCACACACATAAGCATAAGTGTGTGTGTGTGGTTATGTCTGTGTGTGTTTTCATAAATACGCGTGTATCTCTATACTGATTATACCGAAAAGAATATTGAATGAAGAATATTTGAAAAAATATTAAAGAAAATACACGAGTAAATCATGTATGAATAACGAACAAATATGAGAAATATCTTAATATTTCTTTGTGTGTTATCAGCAATATCATAAACACAGAGATAAACACAAATGTGTGGTGACAAGTTTTCAGATTGAACCTGTTCCAAAAATATAACCAAATGAGTAATTTTTTTCTGAGAAGAGTTTCTTCATCGTTCGTGCTGAGAATTTTTCAACATCCTTTCGTATATGCTGGCATGCATTTATTTATCATTTTACATAGTAATTATCATCAAAGGTAGTTGCATGATGATAATTCTGTGTAAATTCGCGATGAACACACAAATATACACATAAGTGATTACTCTTTTACCAGCAAATACATGCAAAATGTAGATATAATTTCATGATTCAAGCGCATGAATTGACAGCGAATCCATTAGTAAGGTGAAATTAAGACAACAGTCAATCGAAAAACATGTTACCAGAAAATGTCGACAATTAATTTCTAACGATTTATATGAATAAAAGGAATAAGACGAAAGGCACAGCAATGATAAGGATGATGCTAACTTATAAAAACCTGTTTAAAAATGTAATGAATAATAGTAATAACTAATGAAATATAAAAAAGTCAAAGAAAAATTCCAATTACGTGATATAGCTGACCTAAAATATTTGATATAAATAAAAATCTATTGGATATTTTTATACAAACAGTCCAAATCCTCAACCAGGACAGTGGAATGGAATCCAGAATAGGTAAATGTGCAATTCTATTATTTCACAAAACGAGAAACAAAAGAAGTATCATAAGATCATCAGGATTCTTAACGGAAAAACAGGCCGACTTATATCTGAAAATATTGGTATCAAATTCAGTCAAGCAAAAATACCGCTTAGAGAACAAATCGGTAAACCAATGTTTTTATTGTAAAATTTCTTATTGAAAAAAGAAAGTAATGGTTAATAATTTGTTGGCTATTATGTGTGATTTTGTTGACCTGTAAAAGATTTTAGATTTAGTAAAATACAGGAAATAATTGGTATATTACATGAGGTATTTTAGTTAAGCCGTATAGTATGATTTCTATTCAGTGCTATTTACGAATACACGAATATATCTAAGTTCAAATACACTTTTAAATTATTATAGAATTAAACATACGTAAACATTGTTAGTATAGCTGTGGCGTGCACACTATGTACTAAGATAAAGCATAGACTATAAAAAATGATGCATTTATAAACGCAAAGACTATAAAATATACACGTGACATCTACACAGCCAAAGAAAACAAAAGATAGAATTTAATAATTGAAACATAACTCTGCATTATTCGACTACAAAATTATTAATGCTGCTAAACAAAAATTGGGACATGCTAAAATCTTAACGATTTTTCATAATTGTTCCTTATTTAATCCTTGTATCGTATTTAATCTTTATGTTCAAATATATATTTTATATATATATATATATATATATATATATATATATATATATATATATATATATATATATATATATATATGTTTCTCTGTGTATGTGTATGTGTGCGCACACGCGCGTGTTTGTATGTGAGTATGATAAATTGGTTTTCTAATAAACTTTACTGGTTTTCATGACAGAGTTAGGTGGTTTTTCATGTAATACATATGTGCATCTATTATATCTGTGACGAGTTACTATATCATGTTGCCAACTGTTATGTATCCAGGACTATTATAGTCTTGATGTGCTTAAACTACAGTGATGTTCGATAAAAGTGACTCACCTGATTTGTTTTACTTAAAAAAATTTTCGCCTATTGTTTTGGGGTCAAATTAATTTTTAATCTTACTAATATAAAGACCCCTTCCCGACCACCTAGTAAAAAAGTTTATTCACCCTAAGGTATTCTACTGGTAATTATAATTTTGGATATAAATGAGATTTAGAGAAAAACTCTGTGCAAAAAAAAGTGACATCACTTATTTCCTGTAACTAGTAATCAATAGAAACATAACAGCTTTAAATGAAGAATAATAGAGGTATAATTTATTTATAATAGGTAGTATACTTCGGAATATTTAATAATCTATGAGTCAACCTTTTTTGGCATTGACTTGATCAGGTTCTGCCAAATCTCATCTCCAAGCATTGAATTCCATTCGGATATTTTTTTTTCTCTTTATTGCTCAACTGCTTTCTCGAGAACCTGTACTTTATAATGCTCCATAAGTTTCCTATGGGGTTGAGGTCAGGAGATTAAGGCGGCCATATCATAACACTCGCCTGCTTCTCATCAAAGTATTCCTTCATCAAATTTGATTTGTGACAGGGGGTATTATCCTGCATAAAAATGAGCTTGGTGGGGTCGATTTGAACCCTTTCAGCAGAAGGGAGCAGACAAGACTCTAAAATTCTCTTGTACTGCTCGCTTCTGAGGTTCTTTTCAATAGGTTTTAAGAAACCAGTTCCATGAAAAGAAAAGCATCCCCAGAACATTATACTGAACGGATGCTTGACAGTACTTACTGCTAAATTCAAAGAGCTTTCAAAGCTTCTTCTTCGGATTTTAGATCGCTTATCCTTTGAATTTAGCTCAACTTTCGTTTCATCGGAGAAGATAACATTTAGTAAAAAAATCAGGTGAGTCACTTTTATCAAACAGCACTGTATAACCTTGTGGCTAAATAATATTTGTACTTTTCTAATGTTCCGAAGAGATTACCTGTGTTTCATACAGTATTGGTTTTAGTTCCAGTCTGGTATACATACTTACAGACTAGAATTCAAAATATCTAGTTAAACTTTGAGCACTTATATTTTGGAATATTTAATTCTTTCACTTTCAATAATGGCTTATTAATAATCTTACTGTTATCAATGACTGATCTTCGTTCTAAGTGATTTGTAATTGAGCCTCATTTATAACCGGAAGAACTAATGGCCTTGAACAAGTTCGCATTATCTCCCAGGTATCTCGGACTGAAAGTGGTACGACCTCGTAACACTCTCAGTCCGAGTATTGTACGTAATATTCAAATGAGTACATCATAATCATCGATAATCCAGCAGTCCTACCATTTTAGCCACAAGGTATGGAGTAAGTTCACAAGATTATAACATCAGAAGTGTTAGTAGTATTCTTAAGGCTACCTTACGGGAGAAGAGTTATACGTCAATGTTAAAAATTTAATCGGTGTTTATCATATTTCGTCATATTGTTTCTAAAAAGGAAATTTGAAAGTTAAGATTTCCGGTAATAAAAAATATCTTTAAAAAATAATATAAATTGTATATTATTATCTTAATACTTCATTTAACAAATCATTGATTGTTATACCACATTAGTCTCCCAGAAAAATGTCTAAAATTTAATTTCTATATCTAATGTAATTAATCCTCATTTAGAAGTCAAGACACATTTAAAATCCATGATAACCATGAGATGAATAAAAATTTTACCACTCATTCCACAGTTGTATAAACATGTTTTTATTCATTATGCGTGCCACAAATCTTTGTCAATATCAAATGTAAATCATTATTTGCATTCTCCGGACTATTATCGTTGTGAGGATATTTATTTTCAGCTAAGATCATTTCAGATGAGGCTGAAATCATGATATTTGCGATCTTCAGGCTATTATCGTCGTTGGGATAATTGTTTAGATCAGCTAAGATCAGAAAATGGTTTCGAAATTAAAGGCTTTCAGAAGGATGGTTTGCCAAGTGAAAACGAAGTATTTTTGCCGAAACTTAGTTTTGAATCGCAGCATTTAAACATGAATGGTGCATGTGAGCAAACTCACTTCTCCAAGACGCACCAGCAATGGCACTCATATAATAAATATATATCCTTGATTAAATCAGATTACCTGCAGTCATCTAACGACTGACAGCTCCTGAAGTTATAAAACATTATTTATTCAATCTAAATCCATAATCATGTTTTTGCTGTATTAGATATGGAAAATTAGATATCTAATGATTGGAATATTAGAAACCATTGTTATTAATTATTATTAACAAATAATTATAGTTAATTATCATTAAGAAATAATGTTTTTATTTTATTTTAAATAAAACTGTCCTGTCCGACTTATTTTTATTCATTTTCTCAAATGATTTGAAGCAGACTAGCGTTTAAAAAAATGAATACATGTTTTTTTCAGCAACATTTAAAAAGCAGAAAACATAAAAAAACAATAAAAAAATTATAAATTTCTTACAAAAATTTGCAAACGAAAATTATTCTAAATGGTATTCTTTCTAAAAACAAAATAATGTTAAGATACATAATGTTTTTTTAATGAGAACAATCCCTTACAAATTCCATATAAGAAAATTATGACGTGAATAAATACCAAGCTAAATAAACCTAGAAAGTTTCTTCGTAAGCACAGATGAAAAAGTACTTTTCCTTATTTTTATTGATTTCTTTTCTCTGAAAATGAAGCCAGAAATTATAAAACCGGGCCATCTGTTAATTTTAGAAAAATTAATTCTTTCTTTTAATTTTTTTATCCCGCTTCCCCATACATTTATCATTCTTCTTTTTTCATGTCGTAGGCGATCATGGCTCTCCACAACTCACTGTCTTTGTTGCACTAAGTAACTATTATCTTTTTATTAACCTTCGTTATCTTTGTTCTACAATCAGTTTACTCATACCCTTTGGGTAGTTCATTCGCTGTGTTGTCCTCGTTTCATTTGGCTTCAATATAGCCTGTGAATATTAAATCCCCTAAAACTTCTTTCCTTTAGGTGCCTCCAAAATTTCAGCCGAATAAATTTCCTGTTAGTTTCTATTTTTCTTAAAACTTCGTCAATATATGCTCTGTTCATGGTATTCTCAGTAATCGTCGGCAGAATTATATCTCTGTTGTTTCAAGTTTGTTTATCACCTGCCAGACATTGTGCGATATTCACCGCTTTACAGGAAGTCACATTTTATATAGAAGTTCAGTACTCTTTCCTTTGTTTCTAAAGAAACCCTCTCTTAATACTTTCGGTATTCCAATGCAACTTCGGATTTCTATCACATTTTCCATCATCTGTTTCTACACAACATAGATTGTTATATTTCTGCACCTGCTTGATCTTGACGTCCCCAATACGTATCTCGCAAAATGGGCTTCTCTCTTGCTGACAACATGCATTCTGTCTATTTACAATTAAGTTTTTTCTCTTTTATTTCTTCGACTTTTGTCGAATATTTCTTTCCATTTTTAGGCTGTCGTCAACACAGCGTCTTCTGCTAATCTTAAATACTTATAAATTTTATCAGAGCTCATTAAACAATTGTTACGTACAACTTAAATAATTTCGCTGAGAAAATGGATACTTTTGTACTTTTCTTCTAATACCGATGAAGCTTTTTTCCAATATTTCACGCAAATCTTCGTGCTGTGCCTTATCCAATCTATGCAATATATTTATAGTTTTTTTTTAATACCTATGTTACATTCTGTAGCATTCTAACTGATAAGAATCGCATTTATTGTTCCAGTATCTTCAACACAGCCACTCTATTCTAGCCCTATTACCGGACTAATTCTGCGACGAGTGCTATCAAGTAAAATTTATCTACTGAGTTCGTCCTGTGTTTTGGTTTTGTCGTTTATGTAAATATGCTTAGGTCATCTTCATTTTGACCCGTGCTAACATAACATCAAATTTTAATATTACGGTTACTTACATGTTTTTATGTCTGTCTATATTTCTGAGATGAGGTATTGTAATTATTTACATTATTCACATTGTTCGGACTGTTGTCCTCATCTTTGTTACCATAATCACGACGTTTCAGCCGTTGTACACTCCAGCCTTCTTCAAGCGATGGGAATTTCCAACTGAACCCTTTATTTCATCCACTGGCGTAGATTTTTCTAGTTCCACGTATCACGCATTGTATTCATACAATATGGGAACCAGTAATGCGGAGTGCTAGAGAAAAGCAATATAACAACAAAATTTCAATATGAGCTCTGGTAAAAATAGTTATGAGACATTAAGTTTATAAGTCCCCAAAATTCATACACTGCTGTCCAGTGGATAAAACCGTTGACTTGACCCAAAGAGTTGTGAATTCAATACTTGGCTACTGCAATTGTGAACAAAAAATAGAGAATTGAATCAAAGGAAGATAACAGACACCCGGAAGAGACGTGAAACTAGAATCAATCTAATTTTATGATCTAGGGTAGTTGAATGCTTTTCAAGTAAATTCGACAAGGTGGTAGAATTGTAAATTTAGTAATTTTGATGTTGGTAGTACTTAATATTTTTTGTCTTATGAATTTTGAATACTTTTTTATTCTTGCATCGGATACAAAATGGGCTAGTGAAGGAATTTAAAAGATTTTTCTGTATAATTTTCTTTTTCAAATAGGTATTTAGGGCTACATATTCTGGAGCTCTTGGAATTTTTCTCTTAACAGATCTCTGGAAAGCGACCGCCTTTTTTGAAATATTATTATTTTTCTCTCAAGTCGAATATCGACTACAGTTGCTAGAGACAAATGCAACTATCTCAGGCAACAAGTAGATTTATGAATTTGTAATGTTATTGCTGTACAGACAAATAAGAATAAATAAGGCTAGATTTCTCATACGTAATATTAATTTTTATTCAACAACGGACTTCGTCAATTAATATCGGCGAGTGTGTATATGGCTTTAAGGTTTTCTCCAATAGTGGATATAAGACAGTCTCTCTTTCTTCCAACTCTAATGGGTGCTTATATCCCTACTTGGCATCCGGTTTGTCCGATATGCGCACATCCTACGCGCAGGTGGGTGGACCCCCTCCTTACATGTTGAAGGCCTCTTGTGATGTGTATATGCGCCTGGTGTATATGTGGTAATCTTTCAGGTCAATCCGCTGATGGTTTGATGTGACAGTGAAAAATCTATTCTGGTATATGAGGTGGGTCACATACTATAAACTGAATCAGTGAATTTTAAGAATATCGTACATATTTCATCTAACAAGATTCTAGATGATTCCTGTGTCTCTAATCAAGTATTTTACACATCTCTCAAAATCATTCCACAAGGCCTAGAAATGTCCAACATCATATTCAACACTAAAAAGGATATTGTACATACTAAATTCATCGAACCTTTGGATAGATTCGCCTAAAAGAGTGAATACAAAACCCAGCTTAAATAAGTGCAATATCACTAATTACCAAGCTTTCTTTCTTTTCTTTTTTTTTAGTCTGCTACAAGCCAACAAGTCGCTGACAATAATGTTACTATACAATTTTGGAATATAATTTTGTTTTTATATCGACTTTTATATTTTGTTTTTGTTGCAAAAGCTTTGCATGTCGGCAATATTATCATCACCTTTGAAATATTACCTATTAGGAAAATTTGGAAATAACTGAGATGAAAGATCTATCTAAAACCGATAGACAGGCGTTGGAGAAGAAAACTATTGAAATATACGATACAATAAATCCAGATAATGATTTTATGATTTGTATATTAAATTGCTGTTCGAATTTGATTAATATATATATATATATATATATATATATATATATATATATATATATATATATATATATATATATATCTAGGATTGTGTGAATAACATAGCCTTCTTGGGATATACGTTCTTTCTCATTGACTTTATATTTATTAAACCAACATTACTCTCAACTGGAAAATTGTATGTTTAATTAGTGAGTAAGGTTAAAACTTTTAAGGTTATTAATCAGTGGCTGCTTAGTGATACTAATTTCTATACGTATCATAGATTTTACAAAATTCTGTTCTTATTAAGATATTTGAATAATGCCAAATGCATTCAGTTGCTTAAATTGAAAACAGCAAGTTTTGCGAAATGTCCATTCTGCAGGAATATTTCTGAGCTAATACAGAATGTTTCCAAGAAAGGAAAGAAAGACCGCATTAAACCGCCTTTTCTTTCCGTAGTCATTGTGGAATCAACACTATCTGTTATTTGCATAGAAAAAGTTGCATATCTATAAATATTTATACCTTTCACTCTTTCTGTCTTTCTATTTCGTTCTTTCTGTTCATATAAAGTGAATATTAAAAGCGTCCGAAGCCTGTAATTGTGAATGAAGTAAGCGAAAATTTGCTTCCAACAAACCTGTTAAATTTGGTCAATAATAAGGGTTGTGATACGAATGTAACATTATACCCGTGTAACTAAGATTCGATCTACATTGATCCACTCCCAACAAACAATATAAAAGGCGAAATGTAATAAACCGATATACAAAAGAAGGGAAAAGGCAATATCTGACAAATAGACTATTTTTGTCGATGCGTTCCTTTACAAAGGAAAAGTGAAGAGAGAGAGAGAGAGAGAGAGAGAGATAAACACAAAGATGTCCAAATTATTCAAGCAATAATTTTCTACTGCGTCTTCTCTGCTTTTCACCAGGACAGTATAAACAGAATTCTTCTCTAACTCTCACGCTACCCAGATATGACATTCAAACTGATTCTTTTTAACCTTTCCAATTTCCTACGTTCGCCATCTTGTTATGCTCGGCGGCACACGTGATCGTAAAACGCCACTTGCCCGCCAGCTATCGTTAGAAGTAAAAATGAATAAATAAAATGAATGACCAGAGAAATTCAACTGAATAAATGCATATGGATGTAAGGAAGATTTAAAGTCAGAAGAACACACACTGCCTTTTTCATTTCATTCATTTCTCATTTTTTTCCTTCCTCGTTACTTTATTGCTTCTTTTACTTTTCCTTGATATGCTTCAGTCCTTTTTTGTCTTATCCAACGTATCATCCTTTACCCCGTTTCACTTATTTCCAATTAAGGTTATTCTTTTTCTGTCCTTCTCTTAACATTTAGTTACTTTTCCTTTTTTGATTTTTCATTGAATTTCATTTGTCGCTTTTTTTCTTATGTCCATTCTTTGAATATTTGCTTTTCCGAAGCATTTTCGTTTCTATAATCTTGCGAAGCATTACATTTTTATTACTATTTTCTTTTTTATTTCTTCTATTTTTCGTTTCTGTTTCTTACACTCTTCCTCTTTTTTTATTACATATATTTGCTTTTAGCATTTTCTCTTCTTTGTCATTTTGTTTTTTGCCTAATTTTTATTTTCTGTACTTTATATCGAATCATTTTCAGTTTTTAATTACTTTTCTATCAATATAATTTCTTTTCTAATATTTTAATTTTCTTTTTCTCAATTTATTCTTTCTTTTCGCAAATTTTAATCTCCTCCTCCATGCATCTTTTTTCTTTTTCCTTTTTTTCTTGTTCTTTTTTCTTTTGTTGTAATCGATTTGCATATCAGTGAATGACAGAAAATGTATAAATGTTGATATCATTCCTTCTGTTCATTACTTTTGACAAGAAAGGTATTTAACAATCCTACTTTCATCATTATTTATGTGTCGTGTCCCATCAGGACGTAGGTGAAATAATCTCTGCACAACTTTCTGTCTGTTATAGCTTTAATAAACGTCTGACTCTTTGCCATCCCTCATTCTCCTTTCTCTGCCATCCAAACTCATTAAGTAAATTCTTAATTGTTTCATTCTACTCGCCTTCCTTCAATGCTTCTTGTAAGTATTAAGCTTTCCAAGTTGTCCTCCATCATAATGTTTACAAGAAATTTCAACTACCGCTTTCTAAATTTAATTATGAGGGTCTTTCAAATTCCCATTATCTTTAGAACTTCCTCATTGATCACATCTTCCGTCTATGGTACTTTAAATATCCGTGTATAGAACCGCATCTCTGTCGATTCCAATCTCTTCTTTATCTATGAAGATAAATTGTAAGGAAATTGTCTAGAATTCAATTCAACTGGATAGATATGAGATAACAGTTCGGAATTTATGTCTTTGTTTCTACGGAAATATTCCTGTCTTTATACATTGCTTATCTTCTACAAGGCCTCTTTTATTATTACTGTGCAATTTCGGATTTTTGTGACACACTTTCCATCGTTATATACACTACCCAGATAGTTAAATTTATGTAGCTGCTTGATTCTGCTATCTCTAATTTGAAGTTCGCACCATTAGTTACCTCTATTAGTTATGAACATGTATTGTCTTCTTATACTTAAGGCTCACTCATTTCCTCTCACTTTACTTTATTACATTCTTTGTAAGTTTTGTAGTTTCCATTCTGTGTTTGCTTATCAACATAATGTCATCTGCGTATCTTATGTTGTTACAATTATGGCTGCTGATAGTAAATCCTTGTATCGATCAAATATATCCAGTGAGAAACTACATATCAATAAAAAGCTTTTCGTATTATTCATAGTCTGGAATTAAATAGAAAGTTAGGTTACAAGGAACACAAATTTGAAAAATAAGTTTATCAAGAGTATCTGGTTTTATCTGGTTTTATCTATTTACATTTGGCACAAGTTCTTGGACCAACTCACTTAACAAAATCTGATGAAATAACCAAACATTAGATGTGGGGAGATGGAATGGCTTCAAAATTAGTACAATGACTAAATTAAATACTGATTTTAGCAAGTTGTTCCAAGTGAGAATTTTCAGCCCGTGTATATATATATATATATATATATATATATATATATATATATAAATATATATGTGTGTGTGTGTGTGTGTGTGTGTGTGTATGTATGTGTATGTGTGTGTTCGTTCTTGCGCGTTCATAAAAACATTAAATTTTAAGATATTTCACCCGAGTTTTCCCACTTTTTCAGCATAAATATGCCGTTCCTTTTCATTTCTCTCTTTCTCCTTGTGTTATTCATTCATTTGCATTTCTCTCTTCTGCTATTAATGCAAGTTTTTGTATTACTCAATGATTCACCGTTTCTATCACCACTTTTTTCTTCTTTCATTTAAACTCTTTCTTTACTTTTTTGTTACTAACTTCATTCTCTTCAATCAAACCTCTTGACCTTATTCTTTCTTCTTTTTTACTTATTTCTATTTATGCGTGTCAATCTATATCGCTTTCTATCCTCCCCCGCCTTATACCATTTTTATATTTACCCTTTTGTATTCTTCACTGCATGTTATGTCCAGCCTCTTGAATTTCCGGTCAGATAAATACAGAATTTTACACAAGGAGATTGCGCTTGATTTCTTAAGTTCTATGATGGCATAGGAGGCGAGGTCGATAGTTCATCCATGTTCACCAGTGATTCCTACTCGGATTGAATTGATTTTCATTCAACCCGCTTACAACTTGCTACAATTGTCTGCTTCGCTAGGCACCGTGCAAGAATTTATAGATATTTAATAAGCGTGGCTTAGTCTAGTCTATCGTCGAATACTGGGCGGATGAGAGCTTCAGGGAAGATTGTGTTAGACGAATCTTACAAGTAGAGACGTCCTGCTGCCAGCCTAACAAAAAACAACCTTCTAATTGTAGATTATTTTTCTTCTGTTGGAACATCATCCACTGCTAGGATCGAGAAAAATAAGTAACAATTTATAGTATCAAGCAGGTTTCCGTAAAAATTGAGTGTCTTATGGTTTATATAAAATTGATTCAAGAACATTAACACATTTAAATGTAATTAAATTAATTTTAGTACACAATGACGTAATTGCTGTCATTAGTAATTACAGTAGCATGACGTTAAAGCAAGTCAATTACATTCCTCTAATTTTCCGACTGAATGCCCTGGTGCAAAATAAATATTCAAAAGATTATTTAGAATGAGTCTTATCCTGCACCTGTATGCACAACAAAGTCTTCATTATCTGCAGTACTGCCTCTATAAAATCCTAGGGTGAACATGAAAATCATTAAAGTTTTTATCACCCATGAGGTTAAAGTTTAAAATAAACTCGAAACGACACACAACCTGATAAAACAGTTGCTAAAATAAACATAGTTCTCATTCTTTACTGTTTGAACTTGATTTCTCAGGAGTTATTAGGGTTCTTTATATGTTTTAATGCGATTTTACATCCTGAAAAGGGCGTTATATTATATATATATATATATATATATATATATATATATATATATGTGTGTGTGTGTGTGTGTGTGTGTGTGTGTGTGTGTGTGTGTGTGTGTGTGTGTGTGTGTGTGTGGAGAGATAGAGAGACAGACAGAAATAGAGAGATGTGAGAGTTTCTTTTCACATAGAAAAAATTAAAACGAAAATCACTTCGTATTTTACGCCTACGATTAAATAATATATGTCGACAAGTTTGATTTTTATCGTCTCCAAATGATTTTGCCCGAATCCCAACAGAATTCTGATTCTTTTCAGCCATTTTCACAACCAACAAGTTTTATAGTTCTGCTGACATGGAATAAACTTTCTAACTAATCATAAAACTTTTATGTTAGAAATTGTACAATCTGAACTGTATAACGTTTAAAATAATTTTTCTGATAAACTTTCGCCACTCAAGCTATTCTCATTATTTTCAGTTTTGTGACAGTAAAATAAACTGACGTTAGTAATTATTTAATAATACGCAATATATTTGTCATGGACCGAAAATCTAGAAAGCATTGTCGGTATTCAGAAATGAATGCAAGATAAGGTTCGCCAATCATCCCAATTTGGAATGTCATTCTACATTTGAACTATTGACTGCTAAAATTTATGGAACATTTCTCATAGAAAACCCATTTAAATAGACTTTTCTTACTCTGGCACAGAGCCTCCAAGAATAAAGAATTTAATGAATATCAATCCCAATACATTAGCGAGTTGTCTAGCGGGAATAGCTTACTAACACACTCAATTTAAGATCCAAAAGAGGATTTAATCGAAAATAGTTTTGTCAAACCGTATCTTTCAGTTGCAATACTTTCTATTACTTGATCTGAGCTCAAGCACTGTCCAAAATCCAATATGCAATGTCCGAGTCCAATAATAAAAAAAGAAGGATTTCGAATGCTGATTTTCGTGGTCGATAATTCTTCTCATTTGAACGAAGTACAAGCTTTCTGAATTTTGCCATTTTGATCAAAAATAAACTTAATAAATACATATGTGTATTAAATGTAAGTACGTGTATATTTCTCATATGCACTTAACTGTACATACACGCGCGTCAGATGATTGACATATAGATAGGCCATATCCACTTACTTAAAAATCCGTTCTCTCATTTCGATTAAGAAGTTCAAGAATTTATCAGGTAAGTTCACATGTTTTAAGCAGGTTTTACAGATCTTGTAGTAAGAATTCAGAAATTATGACTTTTGATTGTCTCACTGTAAAAACAAATTTCACAGCTTTCTTCCTACTCATCTAAAATAGTTTTACCTGCAGTTTATTTTGATTTGAATACAACTTCTACGGACTTTTTATTCATAAAGTTTACCTATACACTCTTTTCATTTTGTACATTACTGAACTAGTACTACAACAACAACAACGACAACAGCAACAAAAAATCAACAAGATTCCTGGTACAGCATCTCTCTAGGAAATGCCAAAAATAGTTGTAACAAGCACAGCCCATATCCCGGGTTGAGCTTTGTCCACTTAAGTATTTTGTTAATAGCTGTCTTTTGTTTAAGTTGAAACAACAAAAATCGCAACCTTTGCATGCCCTCGGTTATTGGTTATAAAAGAAATGCAGGTCAAAAAGATTTTTATGATAATAATAATAGCTTTCAATCTCGTTATTAGCCATCGAAACGTATTAAAATGATTTCCTTTGATTTTGACTCAATGATTTTCAATTATACTTTAATTTATAAGTCAATGAAGAAACTCGCTATAGACGAGACCTGTAGAAATTTCAATTTTTAACATAGCAAATCTGAGTTAATATATAATAATATTTTTCTATTTTATGTCATATATTCTTTTTCCTTTATTTTATTATTGCTATTCTTCATCTTCATTTTTTCATCTTTATCGTCATCATCATCATCTTCTTCTTTATCCTCTGACTCTTCTACATTTCTATATTATCAACTTTCGAGTATTTATGGCTAGCAATCAAAGTGTCCTTATTTTACAAATAAGTATGCAATTTCCATCCAAACTCCATAATGGTTTGAGGTTGCAATATAGACACACTAGAAGATAAAAGATTTTGGCTTAATAATAAATCAATAAATAAATAAACTACCGTCCCTTATGATGAAACTAGGACTAGAGCTTCAATCTACCGAGAACAGCCATGACAGAATGTTTCTTTGAAGTGACGGCGGCAGGCCCTTAAACTTATCTTCGAAATTTGTCTACAGGAAGGAAACTTCAAAAAAACTTATAACCTCAAAGAATTACTGCCAACATCCTAAATTGACAATGTGCATAGTGTTTCCCACTTTAGAATTTCCAGTGTAGGTTTGATAGATATCTACTTGCCTCCTGCAACTGTAACAATGGAAAATATTCTAAACTCTTTGTTCGCGAATTGCATACATATATATATATATATATATATATATATATATATATATATATATATATATATGTGTGTGTGTGTGTGTGTGTGTGTAATAGTAAAATATTGCCCACGTATACTTTTTACAGGATACAGGTATAGTGACCCGATGAGAGAAATTCGAAATGCTAGAATATTTAGCCTTTCATTGATTACCCAAACATATAAATATAAAAGATAATTTATTGATCAAATACTTGTCATGATTGACTTGATGAAACCAAAGGATATTTTATGAGACTGATTTGAACGTAATATTTAAAGTTTCAAGCGAATTATTTAAATAAAATTATTTTAAAAATTATTTAAACTGAACTCCAGACTTAAAAAGTGAAAAAGGCTTTTGTAATATACAGTTATATGTAAGAATTTTATAAAATTATTTACAAGAAAACTGATAACTTTCTATAAACAACGTCATGCTATGTAACAAAATATGACAAATTTATTCCTAATATTGTAGCGTTATTAATGAAATCTGATTCAACATTGGTACATTGATTTATTCTAAGAACAAAGGTCCATAGTCATAAACCTCTGCGGATATGTTGCTTCTGGATATTCAAACTAATGATTCCTTTAGGCATGCAAAGTAAAGGGCATTTTCGAAGATATTCCAGTTCGCTAAACATTGTACAAGAGCAATAATGCCATATGTTGTCCAGATGCCTTCATCTTCTTCTGTCCTGAATTTACCTGTGGTTAAATTTATCTGTATTAAGCCTCGGCTCAGTTAACACATATTTCTATGAATCAGTGTAAATGGAACGTTAATAAACGAATTTAAATTTTTATGTCTAATTTAAGTGATAAATTAAGTATTAATTACAGAGAAAAATGTTTTTATGTTTCTTATTGCACAAAGAAAACATAATTCAGAAATATATATATATATATGAGTGTGTGTGTGTGTGTGTGTGTGTGTGTGTGTGTGTGTGTGTGTGTGTGTGTGTGTGTGTGTGCATTGCTTCGCTTAACAGAGTTTTGATTAACATGGTTATCAAGTTAACCCGGTTTATTAGATGCCACCTTTTTTCTTTAACACTAAGAAATTTCACGCAACAAGGACACTGTTTCCCACTTCCGAAGAGTTCAATTGGTAGTTTCTGGAATTATGTGTTCGAATTTTGAAAGCAGCATACAGGTCAACCGAGATAGTGATAATAGACTATATTGCTACCGGAAAGAATTTAAAGAGAAAAGAAAAAAGTTAATTCAGATTTCATTAGTTAAACTTTTTATCAAAATAAATTACAAAACCTGTCAAGATTAATTTTTCCCAAAAGTTTTAACAATAAATTTATTAAGTTTATCTTTCATGTCATGTTAGATATGCCTCAAACCATTACTAAATATTTAACTATAAATTTACATACATAGCTTTCTAAGAAAGCTATGTAAAATTAAGCAACCCCACAGATTTACCGACGACCTGCATTAAATAAGATATATGCTGAAACAAGAATCTGAGTATGCAATCTCCAGATCATGTAACAATTTTAAATTTTACCTTTTTGTTAATTTACTTATAGGAAAAGCGGATATATCCACTTCAATAGCTAAAAATCCTTGAATATTTAGGATATTTTACTGAATAAAGTCACAGATTTCACAACCAATACTTTCTTTCTCTTAACAAAATTTATTACGATCAGATATTCACTGACATATGCATATATTCAGCCAACAAGCACCGGAACTGTCACAAAGTTCATACTCAGTTGCTTTACCTCTCCCCTAGCTACGCGAATTAGAAGAAGATGGGGGCAGATTGCATGGAGTTCGGATACAAATCGATAATTTGAAATTGCTCATTTGTAGAATCTTAACTCATGACCGGAAGCATTTTTCGTCATCCCCGTAGCTTGTTCAAATGTCTTACCTCGTTTGACAGCGCCAACAACTCTTGTGAAATTCTCAATATCCTCAATCTTCGTTATAATTATAATTCTTCTGACACGTTCGTCCAGGACCGAATATCTCGTCGGTCAGCGTTCTCTGCTCATATTTATCATTCTCGTGCCTTCCACCCCCACCTTCCATCATAGGAGTTGAACTTCATTTTGTTCATGTCTGCTCAAACACTGGATCTTCTTTGAAGAGCAATATTACTGCAGATATCAGACACCTGAGAAAATAACTAATAAAATTAAACGCAAGATAAATTTCTGAACAGAAGATATCAGTAAGTTTTCAAAGTAATGTAGCCCCAGATTAATGACTATGAATGCATAAAAGAAAGAATTGATTCAGAAGGATTTTCTTTGGAAACATCTCCAATGTCACTTAGTATATTTACTGATGACAGTTCCCCTTTGACATGCATAAAATTACATTTTACGCACAAACATCATGGACTTCTAAGTAGAGATACAAATGTATTCGTGGCTGGGGCAGTTAGCATTATATCTGATGAGCAGGTGATCATAAAAAACTTTCAATTCCAATTAGCACAGAAGTCGTAACGTTGAACAACATAGCTTTTAATTTTCCCCGACATATTATGTAGACAGTAGACAACATGGATATATTAAGCAGATTCATGTGGTATTTAACAAGGACAGCATGAAGGACATCACCAAACAGAAATTGGGGCCGTGAGGATCAAATATAAAATGTGTAACTAGATATTCAAGTACCTAAGACTTGGGCAGATTTCATCAATCATGGAGATAACAACTGCGATTTTGCCAAATGTTACAAATACGACATGAAGGCACATGCTTCTCATTTAGTTCAGCATGTTCAGTTGATCTTCACAAGTTTTGGGTCGGCGAAAAGAGTATATGAAGTAAACAAGCAAGAATCAGTGTCTTGCCCAGCAGAAGCATCTCCCAGAAGAAGCTCATTCTATGATAATTCTATACGTTGGAGTCCAGCAGATAGTTGTTGACAATTCAGACAATGGCGTTCTTGTTTAATTATGCGTCATCGATTGGCTATCAGCGCTGGAAGAATAATGTTATTCTTAACAGGACACACTAAAAAATATTCATTCAACTCCTTTGATGGCAACAGAAAAAACAAAAGCATTTAAGATAATGAATGAGAAGACTGTCCTTCATCACACTCAAAAATAACATATAATTCGCAGAACAGAAAGAGAAACTTGCATGTATTTTGTCGGATCACTATATGGGAAAGCAGAATCTAAATTGTTAAATAAACTACAGTGTGAAAAAGTCATACAACGTTACACCAAGGAAACTTCTCTCCACTAAAGATATTTTCACCAGTATGTGCTTCATGTGTCATACCAACTCTTGATGTGACGGCACGTCCTACTCTGGATCTGCCTGATACAATCGCAAGGATATATCAAATTAATTCTAACCTGTAATGATGACTACTTGTTGATCAATACTAATATAATAGGATAATAATAATATGACATAAAATAAAGTGATATATCAATTTTCTTTTAGGAATCTAAAAAGGCTTGAAATTATATTTATGCAAAAATGTGCTGAACAATCTTTCATTGTCAATATCATATAAACCATTAAATTGGTGAATAATTGCTCTATCCAACTGTATGCATATTGTTAGGATGTTATAAAACATGATGAAATTAAAGCAAATATAAATACTAAAAATACATCGTATCGAAAAAACAGTGAGATTTTTTTTTTTTTTTTTGCTACCAAACAAGAAAAATCTCCAATAGGTGGGGAAATTATTCTCAGATGTGTATTGAGTAAATTTCATATGAAATTAAGTAGACTAAAATTTTTCAATTATCCTAAAAAAAGGTTTTAACAAAGAAATTTCTTCCCTCGAAAATTCAAAGCAGAACTATGTTTGATTTTTATACTCTAAAACGCATGTAGTTTTATACAATACAAATTTCTTTGCATATATTATACACAATATCAAAACTGAATAGTTTCTATTTCCAACGATATGCGTAATTGAGTGTGGAGCGGTGATAGCACATCATTAAATTATAGCTAATTTAATAAACATACCCTTATATTTTAGTTAGCGAAATTGTGGTCAAAAGTGCGAGTAGAGTAAATCACTAAATGATAGTGTTTATATGAAATGTTGTAAAAAAATCGACAGCAGTTTCCAAGGTGAGCTGATTCCTGAATGGTCCCTTTCTGAAAATATATATGGCTTTTTGTGAAATCAGGATGTCACCCACTCAAAATTGAGCAGTGTCTATATTCATGAATTTAATTAGTTGCATATACGCATATATATTTACTTATATTGGTACACCATTGTATTTTTATTACTTTAAACGTTATTTGTAGTGGATACTCGTATTTGAGTAGACGCCACGCTTTTTTAAACAGTGATGGGATGCAGATTTTATTAAGTTTTCTCGGGGACACAGGCCAGTAGACGAAATAAGCACTGTTAAAATAACTGAGCGTCTACTTAAATAGGAGTATCCACTAAAATTAACGTTTGATGTAGTAAAAATGTGTCGGATAAAAAAATAATCCCTTAATTCTTTAGAGATTACCTTGTTTACGTTTCGGATACGAAACTGGACAGATATGTGTTTCGAAAAATATCTGAAAGTGTAAATGAGCTTCATTCCAAATAGAACCTTCCTCAACTGCGACCCTCTCCATAACCGAGCGGTAAAAGCACGCCAGATCAGACGGTGGTTTCTCTGACAAACGAGGATGCAGCTTCAAAAATTTTCTTTATTACTTTTTGTCGTGTACGTAGGCCGTAAACGAAATAAATACTGTTTAAAATAACGCAACGTCTATTCAAATACGGGTATCCCCTAAAAATAACGTTTGAAGTAATAAAATCTGTTGAATTAAAAATAAAATCCATTAATTCTTTATACATCAATTTATGTGTCGTGAGAGGAAAACTAATACATACCCTGTTTGGAATATAAGCATATTCATATCTATGTTCTGTAGATTATCATTTTGATAATAATCTACTTGAAATAAAACTGAACAAAAATTTACAAAGTTATAAAAATTATAAAACCACCTTATAGCTCTTTTTGCGAGATTAGATCTAGTAAATCTATAATTTTAAAAAGTTAGAATAAATATATATTCTAAAAATCTCACTCTTTCACACGCAAACGATTGTTATTAGCATATTCAGTTTAAGGTGACACAATAAAAGTTCTACGCCTAATTTTTATGCAAATTTCCCAGAATTCAAATATACACTGCCATTTTCCTGTCTTTCGTGAGTTTCCAACCTATTTGTCTTTTTCTTTTTTTAACTCGCTTTTCAGTGTATTATTCTAAGACCAATTGATACATCTCGGACCACACGGTGTTCATTTGTCAGTTACTTTTTTATCCAGTGTTCTTCTGGTTTTAATATTAAATAACTAATAAACGTATTCTGTAATAAGAGCTTTTTTTGTCTACCTGACGTTTATTAAATCGTTTTTTATTATAAACTAATTGTCGAAATAGGATGAAGCAGATTTTGGGACAAAATCCAATGTTTAATTAATTATAAAATCCTTTCCTTCCTTTTAAAATGACAAAATCTAAATGGCTATTATGTAAATTTATGGAAAAATCAGTGAGCAGCGACAGTAAATGCTATAGACCTAAGTAAAAATTCTGTCAGTACTAAAATACAGCTGTAACTACTGATTGGATTTACCCTACTGTTAGAATTTTCTATTAGAGTAAAAGAAAGATTGACGTATTTGTTAGCTAAATCATAACCATAATGACTGATAGTTTCAATGATACATTGTCTATTAAACCAATTTAGATCTTGTAGGCATTTATTAAAACATTGACTATTTACCCACTATGGCCCAAATATACGACAATCAACTAACTTACAAAACGAAGTGAGTTGACATTTTTCGATCCGAATCTATTTAGTTTAGTTACACGAGTTTCAGGGATCACGGTGGTATAATGGATAGTGGCTAGGATTGATAGGAGAGCCTTCGAATTCCAGTCAGAACCATCACATTCACTTACATTTCCTTGGGAAAAGGTATGGATTCTCTTCTTTTTGAGAAAGGTATGAATCCTCTTCTTCTCCCCCCCCCAGCTATGAGCAAATAGTAGGACAGACCTAGCGCAGAAAGAAATCTCAACCTACAAAATATCTGCCTCGTCAGTCATGTATCGAAAGATACGTGATCGCCTAAGCGTGTATTATGCATAGCACAAAACTAACTATACGAGTTTAATATCCACGAATTTCGTAGTATAGTTCAAGGTATAGTTAGACTGACAAGGTGGGATGACCAAAAAATTAGGAGAAATGATAATAGAAAGCTGTGCTAACAAATGTTAAATTATATATTAACAAAATACTTGAGGGCAAAATTTAAAGGAAATAAGTAAGGTAGTCAAATAACGGACGGCAAGAATCCGAATATTATTGATTGATATAAGATAGGGAGACAGGATATATTGAATTTTAGGTTGCCTAAGTCATAATTTCATGTATACTGATTGATATGCTTTTGATATGGCCGGTCAACTTTTTATATGTCTGTTGATAACTTGCTAAGGGCCATCATCAGCCAATCAGAACAGGGAGAGGTGTATATTTGCATCTCAAAAGAGGAATGGAAATGCTTAATACAAAGCATTGTCGAAAGCAGTAACAAAGAAATCATTTTAAATACACTTAACGGGAAAATTTGCACTATTCTACACGAGATGGTAATGCGAACGAAAATTAGAAACCTCATTAAGATAATATTTCATCAAACTTGTCATATTTAAGAGAATAAATAACAATTGCGTCATGTAAAACATCAAATTCGGTAGGTTTAAATCAACACTGAAAAAATCAAACTCTCAACAAGATACGTGCTTTACTCCAACAATCATATTTGTATGTAAATTATGTAACCGCGCGCACACACAAACACACGCACACATACACATCTGTCTGTCTGTTTATCTATCTATCATATCTACATACACTGTAAAATAAAATAACAACTAAATACGTGACTCAATTTACACAAGATTAAACGTAAAAGGAAAAATCGATGGATTATAGTAAATGATCACGTGTTCAGAGATTGCTATGGCAATGATTTTTCCTGAGTTTTCATTTGTGTTTTAAAAATGACCACGTAAAGTCGCGAAATGTCAACACTCAAGTGTTTTTTCACACACATATATATATATGTGTGTGTGTGTGTGTGCGTGTGTGTGTGAACTCGATGTTGACAGTTGAAAGAAACAATACTGCTGTATGGTTGTCACTATGTTTATAATGACATTTACTTCGCTCCTTATAATCATGAGTAATCTTTACTGGAATTTATAAAACTATTTACAGTGTTCGGAATTTCATTTAAAACACTAATTACTTTGATAATAAAAATATTAAAATAGAGTCTAAAAATGCCACTTTGCGAGTTAAGTGTGTCACCCTAAGAGAATCCGATTGTCAGTTATCTTTTCTCTTAAAAATTTGAGAAAAGACAATAAAAAGTTTGTATGAATAGGTGTGCCTTATTCCTGCATACGAAAAGAATGTATTACTCTATTTGCATTGAAACAAAATGTGTGCTCACCATCTCTAATGACTGCCTACCCAGTTTTACACACACGCACATACAGATAACAAGAACAACACTTACTCGGAGTTCAGTTTCAAAATATGCGATCTTGGCAATGTCGCATCACGAAAAAATCACGTTTTGCGCATGCCTAAAGAAGGGTAGTAACTCACAATTCTCATTATAGCTACAATACGACATATATATATATATATTTTTAATCTGCATAATTAATTAAATAAACACGAAAATTTATACCGAAATGCAATAATTAGATCAATTTTATAGAATTAAATTTTATTTAAATGAAATTAACAAAATATGTATTTTTTTAAAACAGATATTACCAGTTCAGTCTTCTTTTTATGTTTTCAGGTCGGAAGTGATTATGACTCTCCACAAATAATTATTTTCTCTTGTTGCAGCCTGTTCTATACACAATACCAAATACTTTTATATCACTTTTTATCCAAATTTTATTCTTATAATTGAGTTAAAGTTATGGAAATCAGATTATTTTAGGTATCTTCACTACTTCACTAAAAAGAGCATAACTAGATGAAAAAAGGCCCTAAACTTGATAAACAACTTTTTTATCGTCTAAATGTTTATGCTATTATTAAGAGGATGGATCAAAGTATTTTTTTATTTTTACATTTTTAATCCTTTCTAGCACGTCCGAAACTTTAGTTAAAAATCGTTGTTTTCAGTTAGTAAAACGCCGTAAAGTCGATAAAGTCCGCCATTTTTGACAACTTTGTAAACAAAAGTGAAATTCTCATTTAAAAATCTTATAAAATTCAATTATGCTTTTTTTCAAAAGTTATTAAATAAAAATTAGAAATTTAAAGTTTACTTAATGTAATTGGAGACAGACATTACTTAATTTTTTAGCAGAAAAAATTTAGTTGAAATTAAGAGAAGCGTTTCTAACTGTGGTGATTAGTTTTGGAGGCGTGAATTGACGTTTCTATCAATGTAGAGACAATTAACATCAGGGCAATTTATCGAACAGAAAGACAGAAGTGACAGTATTTTCGCATTTTGAGTGAGCCAGCTTATTTAACTATCAAGAAATTTTTAAAAATTAAATAAATTTTATTGATTTTTTAGGTACTTTTTTTAACGAAGATATGCCCAGAGCCTGCACTGTTTCCATCCCTAAAATTAAAGCTAAAAAAGAAAATAATAATAACTTCTCACTGAAAAACAATAAATTAATTATATTTAAAAATGAAATTAAAATATTTAGTGAAATAGGATGTAAAAATTTTAAAAATGCGACGATGATGATACAGAGAATTTGATACGTGTTAGCCAGAATGAAAGCAAAATAATTTCTTAAGGCCTTTCTCTAAAACACGTGACCTTTTATTTCTGAACCGTGCATCCATAATATTGGAGAAAACGTTTTAAATACATTTTTGCATATTAAAAAATATTTTAAAATATTATCGTATCGCAGATTGTAATAAGCTTTCAAATTTATGATCTATAAAAATAGATCTTTTTTTTTCAAACTTAATTTTTTTTAAACATTTAACAACTTTATCACATTTTGTTTTTAAGATAAAAAAAGAAAATAATTCTTGTAAAAATTTATTTTTCATCGGAAAAATATTTAGGTTTCAGAAAATATTGTCCTTAATATATATATATATATATATATATATATATATATATATATATATAGCTTTTAAGGCTTTTATGAATAATATATATATATATATATATATATATATATATATATATATATATATATATATATATATATATATATATATATTATTCATAAAAGCCTTAAAAGCTATTCTTAATTAAATAATATCTTAGTTTTATTGGGGTTTGTATTTTAAAATTCAGAGCTGAATTTGGGGTAAAACCGGGTTTTGATTTACAAAAAAATCGATGATTTATATTCTTCAAAGTCTTTTACTTTTAACTAATACAATCACAAAATTAAACAAAGTCGAGTTTTCATAAAATTAAGTAAGGATGGGTTGAGTAACAGATGTAAAAAATATTTTTACCATGACTTTTTAAAAGGAAAGTTTTCTAAAATAATTTAATTTATTTGTAAATAAGTAATGAAAGTTTCACTAAAATCCGACAATTATTTCATTTTTGTAAGAATTTCCAACTTAATGTGTTTTTCAACTGAAAAAAAAGGCGCTAAAAATAATTGGTAGATATTATTACGTGACAGCTGAAATAAAAAAAAATTAACCAAAATTTCGAAATGCTAGAAAGGATTAATTTTTTTTTAAATATTTAAAAATACTTTGGTCTTTCATCTTAGTAATAACAAACATTTTGACAATAAAACTTTGTTTTTATTAAGTTTTTTTTTTTCATCATGCTAGCTATGCCGTTTTTTCGGCGAATTATTAAAGACACCTAGATTATTTTATTAACATTTTAGAGCTAATTTTCTCGTGTTCTTAATGTATAATTTAGCAGAAAGTGTTGGCAAAATGCGGCTCTTTTTCCTTGTCTGTGGCTATTTCTTTCCTTTACTTAACTGTCGGAGAAAATTCTTAAGGATATATTAAGTTAAAAAAATGATTAAGTATGTTTACATTACAACTGTCATAACGACCGATCCTCGCTCTCATAGTGTGTGTGTAAGCGGGGGTCGGGAGTAACAAATGCTTTGATGTCGTATCAGGAGGAGACGGGTAACTTGGAGTAATCAAACTCACTTTGTGTATCCTTTAGTTTTCTAGGACACTAGCTTCGTGTGTCTTCAAGTTAAAAAATTATTGCATCACGTGTTCTAATAAATGTTTACACCAAGGCTGATCAAAACCAATTACCAAAAAATATGTCCTTGCTAAAAATATACACGTTAACAGAAAATTAGAATAGGGATGAAAACGGATTCATAAAAAAAATTAATCTTTAAAATAGTTTATTTATATATATATTTAGGGACTTTTGAAAATTATTATATTTATTTAAAATAGTTCTTTAAATACTAATAAATAGGGTGTCGACAATTTTCATGAGTTTTAATTTCATTCTTAACTGTGTATTTTTGTTTGAAAATTGGGTTGTATTGTTTAGGCGTTGTTTTAGTTTGCTTTAAGATTCTTAATTTTATGCTTTGTTTGTATATGACTGGGAAGCGATCCTTCTCACGTTGGCGTTTGGATATATTTTGAAGTGTAGAAGTGCATTTCTAAATATTTTCATGATTAATATGTAGTTTGCCTAGTTCTTTATATCTCATGCTGGGCTTCCTTATGCCCACAAGCGTAATGAATGTTCTTCAAATTAGATGCTTATTACTTGGTCGTTTGTTCTATGGAGCTATTTTTCTGTTAGTTACACGATCCAAGTCGACTATTCACTGTGCATCGTCACTACATTAAAAATGGTGTGTGGATTAGCATGTCACCATTAGTTGTAATTTGCAACGTATCGATATTTAGTTAAAACTTCCCAACTTTTGTATTCAGTTACTTCTGTTATTTAACATGCGATGATCGCCCCCTCCTGGTTAGGGAAAATACCTGATAGTTAATTAGGAATACATTGTTCACCATGCTCATAAATTTATATAAGTTAGCCAACATTTAATGAAAATTTCTTTGTCGACTCAAGACTTTCTACTATGGCAGTGATCTTCTAAAATCTACGATTCGTTACTGCTATTATCATCAACTCTTCTCTCTTGGGTAACTGCACCAGTCAACATATCAGAAGCCAAGGATGCCTCTGGAATGTAATTGAATCAGCCTTCTCAGATTTCTTAGCACAAAGAAAGCAAAAGAAGAAAAAAAGCGAAATTCCATACAAAAGTCTTACTTTAAATTCACTCTCTTGACAAATCAAGACTAAGCCGATTATATGTAAACGGTTAAATAAATACGTTGCACACCAAACAAACATTACGAATGAGCACACCATGTACCCTCATACAGAGGGACATTAATGTTTTCCCTAACCCAAGCTTTCATTTACTTCACTCGCCTGACAAACAACTCATCAAGGGGGATCCATGTGTTGGTTTCATTACAACAGGACTAATTTAAATTTATTTCTTTTTCATAATTTTGTTGTCATAGAGACTTACGAGCCAAAATCTTCATTGCTGGATCACTTCATTCTTCATGTTCCTCTCTCATCATAACATTTTTTATACTTCAATAGTACATAATTATTTACATTGAAGTAAACCCGGCTTGCAAAACCGTTTTCCTTCTGCTTCCAAATACTAAATATGATATTTATGTTGTTTCGTGGGGCGAGTTTAATATTATCTCAAACTTTCCCCTATCAGTAGAATGTTTACGAAACTTGTATATCTTGAAAATAAGACAGCACGTAACTTTCAAGTTTATCAAGGGAAAATAATGCATACAGAGATAATAATTAATATACAAATATCCAAAAAATTACTTCTCCTAGTTGCCTTTTAAATCATGATAGATAGATAGATAGATATAATGAAAACATATAAGCTAAAATTTCCATGATATATTCATCATATAAATATATATAGAAAATTTTAGTAGCATCAGTTTTATTGTGAAAACATACGTAATAAAATTTGACATTGTGTATATATTTAGGGCGTAGGCAATAATGTATCTCCACAGATTTCTTTTATCTGTGAATTTCATGAATTCTTGGGAAAGTTAGTGGGGTAGTTTTCCGTTGCCTTCCCCGTCGCTTAGAGTGACTACCACCCAAAGCCAAAGAACCCATTGCTATTTAACCCATAGATCAAGAAAGTGTGTGCGTGCGCGCTTGCACACGTGTGTGTGTGTGTGTGCGTGTGTGTAAAGTTAACTTAGTATAATTGTGTATGTATATAATCACACACACGCACATATTTATAACTGTTTTAATTCATATATTTATGGGTGTGCCAGTGGGTACAATTTTGTGTGATCATATTTGTATCTGTGAGCGTTCGAAATAAAAATGGAGAGATGTCGTCTGTAATTTTCTTTGTTTATAGGTGTTTGCCAACATACGTGTTTCCTGCACGTACACAGCTGAGACACGAAGAAGTTAAATAGCCACAGGAAAAGCTGAAATGCGCGCATCTCTTTTCAGTGTTGGCGGCAAAACATTTTTCCAACAAAATAGGAAAAGAAACAAAAACTTATCTTCCTAACTTCATCTTTTCATAGAAAATCGTACGGCAATGAAGCAAATGTTTCCGTTTTATTGACTAGTTAATTTTCCCTAAATCTAGCTTCCTTTTCACGCAACCAAACCAACAGAGACATAAACATGCAGAAGAAATTCAATGTGAATTCAAACCTTTCAGAAATACACGGGACTTGTATTAAAAAAAACAGTCTTGTGTTACATTTAAATATAAATAAAGATTTTAAACTTGAAACTTGAAATCTCTGACTCATCACTTGTGATACATTTTTTATCTTGCAAAAAGTTAAATAAACTTAAGCAAAATTCTGCATAAGAACATGGTTTGTTATAATTAAGAGACCAAAGCACTTTAAAATGTATAAATAAATAAACAATCCCAGAGAATAACTCTGCAACCCATTCCGTCCATCATATAATTATACATTTCAAAATTTCATTTCTTAGGTTTTGTTTCAAAATCAGCTCATTGCTTTAAATTAAACATTAAATGATTTGTGAAATGCGTTTACGTCTTCTAGACATTTTAGTGTACATTTAATAATTTATAGTCACCAAAAACGCATCAGCCATTAAACAACTTTGTCTCAGCCTTTTCTTTATTAAATAAGTAAAATCAAAAGAAATTTAAAAAACCATGAAAAAAATTATCAATAATTTCACAAATTTCATTATCAAGGAAAATAATGAATTTACAGCGACAAATGCAAGTTTTTACCCATTTAAAAATCAGTTATATTTTCTTTCCTTATTTTCTCTGCTATGTCCTATTTTAAACGTATAAAAATATTCATTTTTGATAAGTCAATAAAATATAATCCTTCGGATTGATCAGCGTCGTCTTTTCAACTGCCAATCACGCGACATCATTAATAATGACTGAGAACCAATGTCTGATAATGGTTTGTGAGATTAACGCAGAAAACATCGTTCTACGACAGCTGCTCAAAATACGAATCTTCCTGTTAATATTGAATTCGTAATTAAGGATAGAAACTCCTTTAAAAAATTGTGATCTTCTCTCCGTTCCTCTACTTTTTTATCACTTGTGGGTGCACGTAGTTTTTACGTGTCGCTGGAATGTGCATAATTCTGCTCTAGCTTTGTGATTGTTACCCCCAAAATACGAGAGTCATTTTTAACTCGGAGTTCCTCGTTTTACAGGTTCCAACAGTTCTTTTGCCTGCATCAAGTGTTTATTATAGTCATCTCTTCATCTATCACGTCAAGTTTTTATAAAGGAGTTCACTTCTATAAATATGAGAGAGCAGAAATATACAGTGAACTATTTATTGTCTTTCATTTTTGGAATTTTAATTTATTTCAAACCCTTAGGAATATTAATTCCAACAGTTTCTGCACAGAGCTTATTAATTTTTTTAAATTTTTATATAATCGATTTATTTATTTTGAAACATTTGCTACGGTTGAGATTTATTTAGTTTAGCTAATGCTAACAAAAAGCAACATAATACACTTTTTTTTTTTTTGCTTTTTTCTGTCCAAGCTCGACCAAAGCTGTGCCCTGGTTGAAATGGAAATTGATTGGCCACGTACATTTCCTCAAAGTAAAACCTCGGCTCTTATTCGATTAGTGCATTCATTCTTGACATGAAGATTAATTCTAATTTTTTTTTTTTTTTAATGAGTAGATTTCCGATCTACATCAAGCAAAGTCGTGGACATTTGACCGACGCATATGCGTGATCGCATTGTAGGTGATGTTTAATTACAACATTTTCGCGTTACTTTGATATCGGATTTCGGGAAATATCAGTCAGATCCAAAATGGGAAGGAAGGCATCAAGTCATTAGATATGTCCCGTCTGTCGAACTAAGAGCAAAGAATTCTGCGTTTTAAGGTCACAGCCTCACAGATTATTAGATTGACATATGTTTGTGACCGTATGCGTAGATGAACATATGTATGTGTGCATGTGCGTTATATCCATGCACATATTTCCTAGTTTGACGCAAGGCAACAACTCTCGAGATTTTAGTGAGGATTGAAAGGGCAAGCATCCTTAAAAATTACTTAAATAGATATTTCTTCAATAGCTTACGAGTATCATTAACAGCTCATTTGCTCTGAATTCAAATACTTCTTCAAAGTAAAAATGTCTTTGCATTCAACAGTAAAACCTCATCTGTTTTGTAATCCACTTGAAATAAGTAGATTACACGATTTTCTAGTATTGATGCGAATTTCATTCCAAAGTCTATAATATATAAATATGTATTTATTCATCATAAGCCATGTAAGGCTCATCACGTCTTACCTCACTTATCCTGGATATCGAAGCTTTCTTATTCTATTGTCTAGAGTCTTCATTTTGAAATTATCTCTCACTGAATTAGGGAATCATTTTAAATAGCTTTAGTGCCCTTATTCATTTAATGTCATCACGAACATTAAAACGCAAGGAAAATAAATGAGTACTCCTTCCTTCGAACAGTGTTCATTAATTTGCCGAACTATTAGTTTAGCCTATAGCAGCCCAACTACAACATAAGTCGACAAATAAATGACACGCTGGGATCAACGTTTCTTATATACGGTTGATTATTGCTAATTATTATATGCTAAGAGACGTAAGAGAAAATAGAGATAATTTATATAACATGAATTAAAATAATTGATGTTACGATATTTATAAATTCTCTGTGGTGTTGATGTTATTACCACGTTTGCCCGATCGTATTCCACGGCTTTTTTTTTCAAGTATAAAATCCATATATGAAAAGACAACTCTCTCTCTCTCTCTCTCTCTCTCTCTCTCTCTCTCTCTGTGTGTCTCTGTGTCTTTGTCTCTCTCTCTCTTTTTTACGGATTAAAGTCTTCAGAAATGCTCAGATGAAACGTTGTGATAACACCGTCAACAATACAAAGGATGAATGAAATTTGTTAAATTCTCTTTTATTCAGATACATCGAATGAAGTTTTTAGTGAAATAAAATAACATTTTAGATTGATAGTTGAATAAAATAAATCAAAATTGACTATGTTGTATGTATTTTCATATTTGTATGAGATCGTCGATACTAATAGAGAGCAAGACGCAGTAGAAGTTAGCATGTACATATTGAAGAATGTAAACGTACTTGCTGTTATGCAAAAAGATTGTGATGTTCTTCTATCAGGCTTATTCTACTAACTTTAAAATAGACATTTTAAATTCAGCAGCTAAGGTGAACTTTAACACTGTCTACGGGTGACGGGAAGAAGTGCGCGACTGTCTGTGCAAACGGATAGGCTTTGATTTAAAAGTTTTAGATACTATGTGAGCTAGTAAAATTAGTCATCTACTGTTTGAATACTTTCTCTTAGGTTTACAAATCGTATATTTTCATTAAATAATGAAAAGGGACCAAACATTACGTTCCAGTATAGTTTACATGGACAAAAGTTTTTATTTTTTAGCTTACATTTTTTCTTAATATTGATTCAATATAAAAATTGTTTACTTTTTTATTTATTTAATTTTTTTTTTGCATTAGGTTACTTCTCGCTATTTATTTTTGTAAAAACGATTTAAAGATGAAAATTGAAATAGTGAATTAAAAATCGTAGCAGTAAAGTGAATGAATAACATTTCAGATTATTGATGATAAACTTCGAATCGCTGTTTACATATTTTTTCGAAACATTCCATCATCATCAGTAGTTATTAGAAACATATCTTTGCGTTATTTCATTATCAAGAACATCAATGACACGTTGACAATGGCTTATTTCATTTATTTACACGTTGGATAAAGTACCAACTCATAAAAACGCGATCTAATATGATTTACTATAAAATGGTTAATAGTAGCTTATAGTATTAGACAAATAACATACTGCGCAACTAGATTTATTAGAGACGCTTCAGATTGGAATAATGCTTAGTGAACTCTTATGGCTGACGAGTGACTTCGTTCCTCACTGAGTACACCATGCTTTTGGCTTTGTAAAAAACTAATGATAGAAAATAACAATGAGATCTAAATGGCTGTGATCATTACAATTTGGTAATGAAGTTAGCTGGGATTTCAAAGACACTATATCATTCTTTCAACCCATAAATGTCTATAAGTAAATATTTAGATAAAATATGTCATTAACATAACATTAGAATTTAGTGAAAGGCTGACGTAATCAACACACACACATATATATATATATATATATATATATATATATATATATATATATATATATATATATATGTAAGTACTGAAACTATGTAGAATGCGACAGGCCGAGCCGGCCACAAAGACGCTCCGTCGCGACTCCCTCCACTAGATCACGATACATCACGATTCAGCTGTTACTTGAAGTCCCGTCTGTCCTGTAAAGACAGATTGAACTTCCAATATACAGCCATTCTAGGCCTAGCGCCTAACACCATCCGAGCACAGATGGGTCTATGGTCCGAATAGTCTAAACGATGGAACGTTGGTCAATCTAGCAAATCTAAATCGACCATTCTAATTAACATTCTATGCAGGTAGCTGGCTACCTCGACAGACGGTCACTTAAGAGCCCACGTCTACATCTCCCGCCCCGGACGATCGACCCGGTATCTATCGATGAGCTCTAACTCGCCGATCAGATCAACCAAGCTACGATCGCCCGATGACCTCCTGCTAGCTCACCGCCCCCTGTCTATCTTGGGATCCAGGATGGCGTCCCAGTTACCCCATTAAGACTAAGCGCGACGAATCAACCAGGAATAGCTTCAACCGACAGAAAATTCGACCCCCCCCCCTGGTCGTTGGACACATAAACCGCAAAGACCCGAAACGAACTAAGGTTCACGGCAATATCGGCCACGATCAACCGGATCAACCCGCGTCGACATGAACAAGGTTCACCCGCGCACCCAGAGAACGTTTTACTAACAAGGAAACACCTTTGGCCAGCAGCTCCCCATATGCTGAATAGACAACAAATTCGCTAGACAGCACACGAGAATCAACGTTGCAAACAAAGTATGTCTCCTGGATCGCAGCCACCTTTACGCCGATCTCACAAGCCCCTCGCATTCAAGCTAGCTAGCTTGATAGATATCTTTTAAAGCTTAGTTTCTTAAAACAGACTGAACGGAAATTTGTGTGATCAAGACCTCGACGGATCGCCCCAGATCCCCAATGCTGATATCGAGCGTAATTCGTTCTTCTGAAACAATGCCGCCAATGTCTGTAGGGAAAAGTTAATTTTAATGCCCTATATAAGAAGGGGTAGAGAAAAACCGGGACCCTCGCAGAGCAAAATTGAGCAGGTCATTGAGCTCCAAAAACTCAATGTGGGCCATCCGAAGCTTTGGGAATACATCTTTGGCACCGGCCAGATGGTTACAAACCTTAAGGTTACTCTCGGTGTTCCTAATGTGTGTGATTAAACCGGGATACCAGGAAAATTCCTTGTATCCTCCGTTGACATCGTGTCAGTGAAGGAGCATCTAAGTAGAGGCCTCAACAGGGCCTTCCTCTGAGGAGAAAGAGCCCTCTCGAGGGCCTGTCGGTCCACAACACAAATTTTCTCCACTTTGGCGATTTTTTTCTTTTTTCTCTCTTGAGAAGGCATGGGGAGGGATAAGGGGAAGCCCTTTAAAACAAATCCTATTACATCCCCCCCACTAAAACACCTGAAATGCTCTCACTTCCCAATAAAAGACTAAGAAGTCCCACACAAGACACGAAAGAAAAAAGGAAAAAAACTCATAAACATATTTACAAATCAGGAGAGGAGGTGTGTCGTATTTCCCCTGCCCAAGGAGAAAAAGCTCGGGAAATAGGATAAAGGACTTCAGATACCTCTTCTCCATAAAACAATTTGCAGATAAAGACATAGAAGACCCAAAAAATTTCTCTGAAGCACAAAGAGTGCTAACTTTCATGAGAAATGGGACGGGGGCTAAACTCGATTGGGCTATGCTCGACGAGGCAATAGCCTTTTTCAAAATGTCCAATTGAAGAAGCTGAAACAATTTTGTGCTGGGAGTGTCGCTGTTTTTGTTCACCCCTCCCTATATAGAGCACTAAAATTGACTTTCCCGTGAGATATAGGCGGTCTCTCCCAAGACGACACCATCAAGACTGAGATGGGCCACGGGTCGATGGGATACGCTGTCGGTATCCTGACCCCGTCCATGTTTAATTCAGGTAAGCAACCCTAATCGGTTTGATAATGTCTCTCTGGTTAGCTAGTTTGAATGCTCGAGGCCTAAGGTCCGAGTCTTGCAGCGTCTCGGGGTGGATGTATGTTGTGTGCAAGAGACCCGTTTTTATTCTTACGTTCATGAGAGTATTTTGTCTAGGGTTTTTTCCCTCTATTCAGCATGTTTTCGATGGACGCTCGAGAGGTGTCTCTTCGTTGGTGAGCAAGTCTTTGAAGGCTACGTGTACTCTTGTCTTCGCAGATCCGGTGGGCATACTTTGCGTGCTGGATGTTACCATAAAGGATAAGGCTCTACGTCTCATTGGCGTTTATGCGCCCAATAAGCATTCTGAGCGGTCTGCTTTGTTTCGGCAGATCGAGCCGTTCGTGGCGTCATCTCGTCGGGTAGTTTTAGCGGGGGATTGAAATGCTGTCCTTGACCCCGATATAGATCGTATAGGGACAAATTCGGGTACTAACAACCCGGACGTGAAACCATTTCGGGACTTTATCGACAAGTTTGATCTTGTCGATAAATACCAAAATGAATACCCACGGGAGGTAGTGTGGACTTGGACTTATAGTAGTGGCACGGTTACTGAGGTGCGTTCTAGCTACCTCGACCGAGTCTTAGTCAGGAGAGTCGGTGTAGGGCTCTTAGGGTGTCCAAGTTTCCATTATATAGTTTAATCGGATCATAGGCTAGTCCGGGTCCGGGTAAACTTAGATAAGCCTAAGGTTAAGATAGCCGGCTACTGGAAATTGAACTGCTCATTATTTGGGGAGCAAGATTTCATGGACCATCTGCTACTAATGGTACAGAGGGAACTGACGGAGGCTGTGGTGGGAAATGCCTGGTGGGACAAACTTAAATCTAAAATTAGAACGTTTGCTGTTGATTATAGTCGTTGGCTCAATCTAGATAGATTAGCGGCGCAAACGGCTTGTGAGCAAAAAGTTGATCGGGCGATTAAATCCCATGATAGTGGGGACGTAGCCTTAGCTAAGGCAGAGTTGGCCTCCTTCCTTATTAAGAAGGATCAAGCTCTGGTAGTTAGGGCTAGGTTGAAAAGAATGTCTTCTGGGGCAACGAATATGGCCGCTGAATTGCGTGCAGAGGAGGTTCGGAGTGCAACTCGGCGACATATCGCATGCGTCACATGGCCAGAAACGAGGGCATATGTGAGGCTTTAGTGAGTATTTTCAGGAACTTTTCACCAGGGAGCCCGGTCTGAGCCCTGCTCAGTTCGACGCCTATTTAGCTGACTTTCCCTGCCTCGAGACAGCTGAAGCGGCTAGGTGCGAGGATCTCATTACAGAGTCGGAAATCTGAGAAGCGCTGAAACAGGTTGGCCTGGACAAATCTCCGGGATTACATGGTGTTCCGTACGAAATGTACTTGAGGCAGTCGCCCGTTTTTGTTCCCCTGCTGGCACTGATTTTCGGCAACTGATTAAAGCAGGGGTCTATAACCCAACGCTTCACCAGGGGCGTGATCAAGTTGTTACGCAAGGACAAAAACGGTGGGGATGGGTTAGGTAACTTTCGTCATTTAACTATGTTAAACTAGGAGTTAAAGTTTTTTGCAGGCTGTCCTCTCTAGTCTGATTGGCTCCGAACAAACTTGTACTGTGAAGGGAAGGACTATTCAGGACAACCTTCATATGGTACGCTTGATCATCGAGTAAGTCGACAGTGAAGCTGAGCTGATCAATTTAGAACAGTCCAAAGCCTTCGATAGGGTTGACCATCGCTTTCTAGAGGCTGTCCTTTCGGCGGCCGGTTTCGGGCCGTACTTTCGCACCAGAATCCGACTTCTGTATGCGACCCCCGGTGCGCTGGTGGAGGTGAATTGAGTACGATTGGAGCCTTTTGTATTGTCTCGCTCCATTCGTCAAGGTTGTCCGTTTTCGCATTTGCTTTACTTTCTTGCGTTGGAACCGTTCCTACGCAAGTTAAATGCGCGGAATTTCCCTACCTGGTGCTACTACCTCGCCCAGGTATTCCGCCTATGCTGATGACGTTTCGGTTCTTGTTCCGAGCAGGGACGAGATTAACGAAGTCAGCAAAGAAATCAGTGGTTATGAGATGGTGACAGGGGCCTAGATCAATCGCGATAAGTCTGTTGGCTTGCGGTTGGGTGCGTGGAAGCGAGTTTCTCTTCCCGGACCTTTCCTCTGGACGGATGGGCCGGTCAAGATTCTCGTCGTCTGGTTCGGTCCTCATCCCCAGTTGGTAATGTATTGGTCGGAGGTGCAAGAGAAGGCCGAAATCGCAATTAATTTGTGGACTCGGAGGAATCTTTCCTTAAAGGAGAGGGCGGAAAATGTGTTTCACACACCTACCGATTCTCCTTTACCGACTCTCTATGCTTCCACTTCCGTCTGACACTTTACTGACGTTAGTGAGGCTCTTGTTCTCCTTCTCGTGGGGAGGCAAGGACGCCAGAGTATCTCGGGAGATCTGTCACCTTCATCCATCTGAAGGCGGTCTAGGTATGCCTAGAATTGAGATTCGTCAATATATGCTTCGCATCGGGTTTCTGGATCGAATGTGTCGCGAATCGAATGGGGTGGGCGCCTTCTGGAAGGAAGATGCTCGTAAGAACTTCCCATCCCTGAGAAGTGTGCACTCGTGCGAGGAGGAGGCCCACCGTTTACCCCGAGTCGAGTGTTCCTTCTACCGTGAATGTCGTCGTACTCTGAAGCGCTTCTTAGGGGCGTCGGATGACCTCTCAAACGTCCAGGCGTTGTCTCGTAAGGCATTATATCAAGTGTTAGTTAGTGGGGCCGTGATTAACTGATTGACAGGCTCGGTCTTCCGAAGCAGGAGGCTCGCTAAATATGGCCTTGGGCACCCGGGTTGAAATGTCTCAATAACAATGAGGCATCACTCACAAAAGATGTTGCCCAGCGGGCTTGGAGAATTATCCCAACTGCCGGCGCTGTAGTTGGGAAGTCGAGACCATTGATCCCGCCTTCTTTCACCGCAGGGAGGTAGCGCTGTTGTGCAAGTATGTTGAAGGCCTCATGGTTCACATGCTGCCTGGAAAGTTCTTTGTCCTTGAGGCCACTTCTATTTGTAGTAATGTGGCTCCGCCGCTGTCGAATGCTGAATCTTATGTTTTCTTATGCTTGCTAGGTGTTATGAGAGTCGTGATTTGGACGACATGTCAGAAGGGATTCTATGAAGGCGAGAAGTTTACTTCTTCCCAACTGATCTTATATTTTAAACATCAGCTTCAGGTTAAGATTAGGAGGGAAAGGCGGCGGCTCTCTTCATCAGAATTCAGCAAAAGGTGGGTGAATCTTGCACGTTTGTGTCGTGTGAAAGGGGCTGACTTGGAGTGGCACTTTGATGCCGGTTAGTCATCAGGATATTGCTTTACCTGGGTTGAACACGGGCAACCCATCCCAGAATTAGGTTAGCTAAGGTTTAGTTCTGATTCTTTAGTTTCCTTTTTCATTAAACTTAGCTAGGGTATGTACGCGCATTGGCCCCTTTTATTTCTGTCCCTGTTTTTCTTTAAGTTTAATTCCACATCCCCTGCCTCGTTAGGTGGTCAGTGATGTCGGTTCTCTGGTGGATGCGGGGCGTTTTCGTTTCGTGTGTGATTTTTCGTATCTGTTGTTGTGTCCGTGTGTGTCTGTGTGAGTGCTTGGGATGAATGAATGTTTTTATAGTCCCGCATTAATTTTGTCTAGTTAACTGATGTTTCTGTCACATTTAGTGATTGTGTGGGGTTTTATTACTAACCTGATTTTGTTTAATTTCTTGTAAATAGTTTATATTTCATATTGTAAATACTCATTGGGGCTAGTTTAAAAAATTTTTAAATTGTTGTTTTATTCCCCTCCCCCCACAGACGATATATTGTACATATGGGGGCTAGTTAGTATTTTCATGGAGACATTGAGGTATTATGGTGGGTGTGGTGAGAAAGGTAAGTAAGAATGTGTTGTTTTTGTGCTAGGAATATTGTAAGTATGATTGAGTCAGCGGCTGTGACTAGCTAAGTTTAAAGTTAAGACAGAAGCCTCTTCCCTCTTCCCCCTTCCCCCTTTCGGCCTTGTGGCACATTTTCTGTTTTTACGGAAATAAATATTCTCAGTCCAGATCTGCCGTTTCAGGACTGAGTCACGTCTGGGGAGGTAGACAAGCCCGACCCCGTGAATGCGGGATCTCCGGGGAACTTTTAACCTAGCCGTCGCCCCACGTAAGAAAAGCGACCATGTGCCACACTCTGCCCAATGGGGAGGCTAAGATAAATAACCTCAGTTCAGATCTGCCTTAACTACTAGACAGACATACTGTGTTCGCTTGGTCGATTTTGCTTTTGTGTACAAACACCAACTCCTAGTTTGTGAATTCTTTTGCCTTCTTATCAATTTTGATTTGCTTTAACTATTGTTTGCTTATTTGCATGATTGTTGTTATTTCATCTTTTTGACATTTTTTTCTTTTCATCGCAAACTGATCGTATTATTTATCTTGCACTTTAACAATGGCTTCTAACTTATCATCATTCTCAAATATTGTCATAATTAACGTGAAGCGACAAGAGCGTTCCGTATCAATAACTACCGATTAAATCGATACATTTAACTACCACGATATTTTCAGTTCTTTTTGCAAAACTCACTACTATAAATAACTGTAAATGGGTAACCAAGCGATGGTATAAATTTTCAAGCAAAACATACAAGTGTCATCGTAATTGCTAACCTTATATAAAAACATCCACGTCATTTTTTTTTGTATCACTATTCACCATTAACTAGTCATTTATAACATCTAAATACTTTTAATCGTTCTTGTCGCCATTTTGAAAATCATTAATGTCCCAAAACACTCTCGGTTACTTTCTGCAAACAAGCATTGGCATTTTATGAAGGGGAAGCAATTTTTAGATGGATTACCCACGGAAAAATCCCTGAAGTTATAAACTGGACGCTAACATTAGCCTGTAAACAGTTAGACAGATTTACAAGGTGCTATAATGGATCAATATTTGATAGTTGAATTACTATATTTATAGGTTATATATTAATGCTGTCGCACACTAAGAACAAATGATTTTTATCAACATATGGCATGTGACGATATCGATAACATCGATTGAAGAAAATAAAATAGACGAAAAGGTAAGGTACGTTGCATTTTACGTAATTATTTGAAGCGAATATTAATTAAGGCACTACACTTCCCAGTACCAGGTTATTTCAAGATCAGCAGAAAAATTAATATCATCATTTTTATTTTAATTAATTTGTTACATTGAATTTTGATTCATTGAGTCGCATTCAATGGATCAACTAACAATTTTATCCCAGTATTTCTTGCTAACAATTGAAACAGTGTGATAATGACTGAATTATGCGGCAACAAAACAGCACATTGTGATTGGCTTATTAAACTTTAATTACACAGCAATATTTTAAATAGGAACTATACATAGCACCAAGTATATAGCATGGAACAGATGCAATCAGCAATTGAAATATTAACAAGTTCGTATCTCCGAAAAATAAGCAGACAAAATACTTTTAGTCATTCTTTTTTAAAGTTTGCAGCGGAATGAGGGGTAAGCTCCTGATATTCGATCAGTAAGGAACGGCTGAAAAATTTATTCCAACTATTTGAAACTACGTAACAACGAATTATTAACTGAGTGGTCATATTCAGAATTTAAATTACACTATTCCTCTTCAGTAAAGTCCATTGACATTTGTTGTGGCAAAGAATTCATGTTGTTAATCTCATAACTTAAGATAACCTACGTGATTTCTACATCGCTGTTTAAAATTCGTGTTTTGTATAATTTTTTCATTTATCAAGCAGCTTTATTTCTTCATGAAAAGTTCCAATTTGACCATCGAACTATACTTACAATCCTTGAATTTGTTGCTGACATCGTACCAAAGCGTTTGAAGATATCTCACAAACTCGCCCTTTTTAAGGGATCCAACGAATCACGACCACGTGATCTGTAACCCATTAGGGTCGTAAGGGCACAATATGAACTGCAGCCGTAGTCGTAGTGATGGTTCCTGAGTGCGATACCTCTAAAGTTCGATTTTGAAGAAATATACTTATTTAATTTAAGCAATTCATTATCTTATAAAGTGGATATCGATTTCTTTAACCCTTTAAATTTTATCTAGAAAAAATTAGCAAAAATTCAAAAGTACAGAAAATTGCTATCCACCATAGAATACACATGAATAAAGGAGCTTGAAAATGAAATATTTTGTACCAATGTTGCGTGCAATTCTCTCTCCACTCAACTTATCGTGTCTGTCAGATTGAAATCGTACATTTTTATAGTAGACCGTATTATATTTATTTTCTCTGCTGCTCAAAATGGTCTGAATATTAATTCGTATGACTCATACACAAATTTAACTCCTCCTAGATGTCGTGCTCTTTCGTTATTAATATTATTATTGAATTTAGCAATAAATCTCTAGTCGATATTTTTCACTCATTTTATCAATGTAAAATATCATCCAATGTTTCCTCCTAATTTCATATTGAAGAAAAATAAAGATAGAATATATTAAATTGGCTATTTAATCTACGTGGCTAATTCGATATTATGACAAAGAGATTTGTTTAGCGTAGTTATTCGTTTATTTTTATTGGTTTTCAACCATTCCTCTTTTAAATGTGCATGGATAAATATAAGTAAACATTACAATATATTCAGCCCAAAGATCACGAAGATTGCAAAGAATTATACTTGAAAAGTCATTCAAAGAAAACTAACTAAACTCAAGTACATACAAACTAAAAATCATTCATCTAAATGATCATCATATGAAATACACGCGGATCACTCTGATTTCCCTCCGTTTAACACTATACATGATGTCATCTTTTATTATGTAAGTCAATATTTTCCTAATGCAATTGGTATTTCACATAAAAATGTTTTAGCATATATTTAGATTTATATAAATAGCATGTGTGTATGAAGGTTATAGTATCTGTCTGTATTTTTTAAAAATATTGATAATTACTTGTTTCGTGGGTGCCAGGTTTAATTATGAAGACAAACTAAGTACAACAGAAATGTTGGTTCATAAAAAAGACTACAGTGATATACTTTTAAGTATTACAATATCTTACATATATCGGATTAAATTATTATTTGGCATGGAACCTTAATATTCTATATCATTCATCAGCTTTTCAACCAATGATTTTCCTAACTTTTCTACTTATTTAATTTTAACATTACTTATAGCATTTCTATAGCTTCCCCGAGATCTTACTTGATTGCATATTGTTTTCCATTCTTAAATGTGCATATCTTCAAAGTGGCAACGATTTCACATGTTAACCTCTGGAGAAATGTTGAAAAATTTCGTACTGATAGTTGCACACAGTTCCTTGATAGTTGTAAAAACAAAACCTTGCATGTGAATAGACCTCTCCACCATATCCCATAAATATTCGATTGGTCTCATATCCGGTGCGGTAAGATTCAAACGTTTATGGAGATATCTATCTACTGCCAATATATATTTTTATTTCTATCTAGCTGTTTGGATGGAGCATTTATAATTTTCTAGATTTGCTCATGTCTGTCTGAATGTGTTCATATCCAACTATCATTTTTCTTACATATGTATATCTATTCATATCGTATATTATATATATATATATATATATATATATATATATATATATATATATATATATATATATATATATATATATATCGATCACTTTCAATCCATTCTTACGTTTATTAATGTCTTATGTTTTGTTCTTCCATTTCTGGTGGAATGTGTTGGATAATATCTGTACCAAATATGGTCCTGACACTGCACATATTTCACATTTCACAGAATGGTTCTTACCTTTTTTATTATCACTATTCGATACCGCTATCACATTGTTTTGCTTATAAAATCAGAAATAATCGTATCTTATCTCATATTCACGCCCTCTCTCTCTCTCTCTCTCTCTCTCTCTCTCTCTCTCTCTCTCTGTGAGTTTCTCTCTCACTCTTTCTTTTGAGTGACTGTATATTAATTCAATCTGCTTGATTTAAAATGAAATTCGTTATATATTGTGTAAAAATAATACATGGACAGGTATAGTTTTCTAACTATCGTCTTCAAGATCAAATCATTGTGACCATGGAGCTATTTTTTAATTACCGTAAAATTGAAGCAATACTTTGTGTTCGTATTTGTGAGTTAATACATTAGTGGGCTCTTTATGTGAGAGCTAAACCACAGATTGAAGAACATTAAAAGCAATTTTATATTTTCATAATTATATTTTAAATAACATATTGTCCATTATATATACTTGATGAGGAAATGGTAATATTCTTAATTTTCCAGGTATGACATTATATTTGGTAGCCTTAACATTATTTACTTTACTCTTTGTCCTTATGGGAAATAAGTAATGTCTTTTGTAGCAGTATAATAGTTGTGTCATGCCGTTTTTAATCTTATTTATTGATTCATTTTTACTCTTCTTTCTTTTCAATCAATCATTTACCATCAGAATATAACCCAAATCGTGAATGCATAAGAAGTTTGTTAAATTGTGATAGTAAAAGCGATGTTTTGTGGGAGTGTAGCGATATTTTAAACTTTCTCGTAGGCAAGTAATATGCGTACTCCAGACGGGAAAAGTTACAATAATCGGTACTTATGATGAAATATTTATTCTACCAAGCAAAATTTGCTACAAAGTGTCTACCAACTTCAGAGGGGAAAAGACGATGAACAAGGCTCTTATTTCTAGGAAATTGGACATCAGTCATTCTCACTGGTAAATACCAACCTATCAAATCAATCAATTTGATATAAGTAGACCAGTTTCGAAAATATATCAATCGTTATCTAACTTGCAATATATCGATGCATATCAAATTCCTCGTCTGTCATTGCATCTAATAACCATGTCAAAGTAATGTTTACTTTTATGCTATTTACATCTGCCGGCATATTCGTGCATGCTTGGTGTCTAAACATATAAACTCCTTAAACGTCTTGAGCATTGTATCCTCTTTTTTCCATTTCACTCGAAACCTACTATCGTCGTCTTGCTCATTTCTTACTCAAAAATTGTTTATCCTATCGACAAAATTTTAGTGCTTAATTCCTCATCTCTGATTATATCTTTTTATACGGGCAAGTAATGGTATGTGCCTCCGTGTAAACATAGGTGGGTTATTAGAATTCTTAGCGCATTTTTTTTCAGATGTAAATGAAAGGTAATCACGATATTTCAACATGCGAAAACTTCGAATCAATTACAACTAACCATGAGGCCTGCAAATGAAAGGCTGTCTCTTGCTGTATTAATTAATCATGTAAAATGTTTGACATGGTTATTTTTTGTGCATTTTGTTGTCGTCATTCTCTTATTGTCATGATCATTTTCACCAGGTAAACCATTTTTTCTAGACTCATGTCATATCTTTCAAGATTTTGCAATTATCTCACTTCCTGTTCCATTCTTCTACTTCTTTTATTAATGCTCTTTTTATTTTAAAAAATCCTTCTTTCTCCACACTTTTACTCCTAGTTTTTATTCTTCATTCGTTTCTTTTTCATATCTCGCTTTTTTCTTTTACTCTCCATGTATTGACATTTTCCTTTTCTATTAAAACCTATGGAAAAATCTGAACTCAACTCACTTATTCTATTTTTCCCATTTGCACAATAAAATTAATTAGTTCAACATAATTAATTTACAAATTTTTTTTCTATATAGTTTAGGCAAATATATATATATATATATATATATATATATATATATATATATATATATATATATATATATATGTATGACTTAAACACTGTTATTAACAGTGACGACTGGGAACAGACCAGTTAGCAACCAGGAAATAGACCTGGTGACGATTGAAGAGACAATTGGCAGCCCGCGAAGACGGGTAGTGGGGCAAGTTGGACTAGCTACCCAAATTACATGCTCTGCGAGGAGCAACCCAAACATGCTACGACGTACGCTAGTGCATCATACCCCCGGGGGATCCCGAGAGAGGGAGCGGAAGAGATCCCCAACAGGACGGATTTAAAGGAATCGAACGGAAATGCCCAATCGGATTTGAACAGATGCTTATGCGGTAAGACTTGCATGAATCAGCGCGGCTTGAAATGCCTTGAGGGGGGAAACCGAAAGCAACGTGCAGGTACAAGCCCTGGTAAAACGGAGGAGGTGCAGGACCAGGAGTCAAACCACAGCGTCCAGTCTCTCCAAGCCTCAGTTCCTTTCACTCAGGGCAAGGAGTCAAGGTCCTGCCAGGCTCCCTTGTTGTTCGCTGGGAGCCTGGCAGGACTTTGACACAGACATATGCGAGATACTCCAGTCAGCTACAAAAGGGGACGTGGATGGGCGACTAAATTTCATGACGACCATAATAACTAGCATGGCGTCAGAGAGATTTGGTTGCGTCGAGCCACGGCAGCCAAGGATACCCTACACTACCAACCGTAGGGTGAATAAAATTAAAGACTTAAGGAAAGAGATAAGATCCCTTAAGAAACTTTATAAAAGGGCAAGAATAGATGAGCGTCAATCCCTCGAGGAGCTCCGAGAAATACTAAGAGGAAAATTAAAATCTTTACGGCGAGCGGAGTGGCATAGGAGGAGGAAGAAAGAAAGATAAAAAATCGGGCAAATTTCCTCTCCAACCCTTTTGGCTTTGCAAGAACATTGCTAGGGGATAGGCGCAATGGGAAATTGGAGGCATCGGAGGAAGAAATTAACAGCTACCTTCGAAAGACCATGAGTGACCCTGCAAAAGAGCAAGATCTGGGTATAAATACCCGCTTAATTCCTCAGGAGCCACCAGTAGTTAAATTTGAGTGGTGAGAGCCACCAGATCCGCTTCAGTACCAGGACCGAGCGGGGTACCCTACATTGTGTATAAGCGGTGTAAGGGAATTCTACAAATTTTGTGGAAATTATTAAGAGTCATTTGGAGAAGAGGCAGGATCGTGAAGCAATGGAGATTCACTGAGGGGGTATGGATCCTGAAGGAAGAAGGTTCAAAATATTTGGATCAATTTCGAATCATTTCCTTACTTAACACCGAAAGTAAGATCTTTTTCGGTTTATTGTCAAGACGCCTTTCGAATTTCATCCTTGGGAACAGTTACATTGATACATCAGTCCAGAAGGGCGGGGTCGCCGGTATGCCAGGTTGTCTTGAGCATACAGGAGTCCTCACACAGATCCTAAGAGAGACGAAGGAAACCAAAGGGAATCTGACTGTATTGTGGTTGGATCTCGCTAACGCCTACGGGTCCATGCCACACAAACTGGTGGAAGAAGCCCTAAATAGACACCACGTACCTCCATCAGTATGCAATCTCATTGTGGACTACTATAATAATTTCCGGCTGAGAGCTTGTTCAAGTGCAGCAACATCAGAATGGCAGACCCTGGAAAAGGGTATCATCACAGGTTGCACAATGTCGGCTGTCCTATTTTCATTGGCCATGAACATGCTTGTAAAGGCACCCGAGGTGGAATGTCGAGGCCCCCTCTCTAGATCTGGAGTCCGCCAACCACCGATAAGGGCTTACATGGACGATTTAACCGTGACAACGACATCCATCACGGGAGGGAGGTGGCTCTTAAAGGGTCTCGAGGAAAATATGACTTGGGTCAGTATGAATTTTAAGCCAGCAATTTTGTGGTCATTGCTCGTCTATGATGTTCCGATTACCACCGTGGAAACGTTAGAGAGAGCAATTAGCAATCGTTTGAGTAGGTGGCTGGATCTGCCGAAATGCTTAAGTGGTGTGGCCCTCTATGGAAACAGCAACGCATTGCGCCTCCGCTTTAGCAGCCTCGTTGAGGAATTCAAGATCACGAAAACGAGAGAACGGCTGCAGTATGTAGAATCTAAGGATCCAAAAGTAGCAGCAGGAGGAATCCAGACAAGATCTGGCAGAAAATGGAGTGCTGAAGGAGAGTTGCGAGTAGCGGAGGAGAAGCTATAAAGCTATATTAGGATCAATAGCTAGAGGCAAAGCGGGATTGGGGTTTTTCATACGCAAACCAACATTGCCAAAGGCAAAGAAAGACGCCAACTCGTCCAAGAAGTCCGGTCAGGCGTAGAAGAAATGCGTTACTGTAAAATGGTCGGTCTAAGTCTGCAGGGAGCCTGGACAAAATGGGAGAATGTAGAAAAGAAAAGAATTACATGGTCAGATTGCTGGCGATCGGATTTTAGAGAGATTCGATTTCTCATAAAGTCAGTATATGATGTCCTACCGAGCCCAACAAACCTGCATATATGGGAAAAGAGCGAGACCCCCAATTGTCAACTATGAACAAGGAAAGGATCTTTACAACACATCCTCAGTAGTTGCCCAAAAGCTTTGGGTGATGGTCGGTACCGTTGGCGCCACGACCAAGCACTCAAAGCAATTGCGAGCGAGCTGACTAAAGCGATAAGGCCTAGTAAGCATCAACCAGGGAAGAAATTGAATCGGATTAACTTCGTAAAAGCTGGAGAGAAGGTGCAGAAACGCAGACGATTGGCAGTTGATAGTGGACCTAGAGACCCAGCTGAAGTTCCCTAGACACATAGCCGTAACATCGCTAAGACCGGATCTGATACTGCACTCCGACAACACAAAGCAGTGCATTATTTGGGAACTGTCTGTGTCATGGGAGGAATATATTACGCTTGCTAATGTGAGAAAGAGGTCCAAATACCAAGAACTGGTCGAACAATGTCGGCAAAAGGCATGGAAGATCTACTATGACCCCGTAGAAGTTGGTTGCAGGGGCTTTGCTGGACAGTCGTTGTGCAGAGCCATAGCAAAAATAGGCATAGTGGGGGCAGTTAGGGCGAGAGCGCTGAAGGACATTACCGACGCGGTTCTCACTGCGTCAAAATGGATTTGATTTAAAAGATCAGAGCCATGGAAGTGAGGACATTAAGGGAAATCTCAATTATAATTAGGAGATGTATTATGCGTTATAAGGGAATATTAAGACAATATATTAAGTTAGGGTAGTCGAACTGTTATAAATAGGTGTTGAGAAGCATTGTTATGTGGGGAGGAATGTTTTTGGGGGTTTTTTGGGGTTTTTTTTCACTTGACTTTTCGGTTTCTGATTGGCATTAATATTTTTTAACGCTTACTCGCGGTTTTATTTCAGTACATAAGCCTAATTGCAGTTTATTAAGAATGGAACGGTGGAGAAAGATATAGTTTCTTAGTAATAATAGTCTGGAAATTTGGAGTTGATGCTGGCACTAATTGAGTAGATTTATTTTGAGAAATATATATCAGATTGTAAATATGAGCATAGGTTACTTAATTGAGTAGATAGCATAATTATTTAGTTATTTATTTATTGTTAGTTGGCCATCGAATTTTTTTTTTTTAGTCGGTAAATTACAAACGTGTATACGTTTTTTTTTTAGCGAATTTATTTTGAGAAAGCTCTAGTATAGATTAGTTTTGAGTTGGATATGAGTGTAGGTTTAGTTAAAGATTTGGGATAGATATGGGATTAGTATTTAAAAAGTAAAACACGGACGTAAACAATGCAATAAACAAACTTCAGTCCAGAAGTTGCAGGAGATTCCAAAGTTGTCTGGAGGCCCAAGTTGAAGCCAATAGCGATTTTATTGAATATATTTATTCTTTTGTATTTCAAGATAATTTTGTGTAATTTTGGTAAATATATCTGTTAAAATGAGATGCCAATATTATATTCATTTTATGCGTAATTTAGACGACAATTTATCCATAGCACCCTGTACACACAGATATATATATATATATATATATATATATATATATATATATATATATATATATATATATATATATATATATATGCACATTTCATTAAAAACGACTGACAAGGTGCTTTTATTTAGTTTTTTATATAATTCCTCGTGAAATTATATAAAAAACTAAATGCACGAGAAATTACATAAAAAACTAAATAAAAGCACCTTGTCAGTCGTTTTTAATGAAATGTGCATGAAAGAAGGATTGATGCCTAAATACACAAAAATATATATATATATATATATATATATATATATATATGGGGTACACATGACTGATGTTGAGAGGTTATCAATCCAACCACTTTTTTTTTTTTTTTTTTTTTTAAGCGTATCACCCCGAGCAAGGCCGGTGGCCACTATCACGCATGGGGTTACAGAAGGGTTGGCGGAAGAGCAGATAGGAGTGGTAAAGGAAGGGTTGTGGAGAAAGAGAAGGACGGAGGGCCGATCGAGGTGGGGAGGTTACGGGAGATATAGAGCGAGAGCAGATAGGAATGGAAGATGTCAGGAAGTGGATAGATCAAGGCAACTGGAGATGACGATTGACGCTACACTTAAACCGTTGGAGATTGTATTTGTCAAGGAAACAGTAATAGGAAAGGGAGTTCCATAGGCGAGATGTGCGAGACATGAAGCTATTGGAGTAGAAAAGACATCTACACCTAACAGTTTCAACGGTGAAGGAGTGGGAACGGGATGCCAGCCTCGTAGGACGCTTGAATTCACGAGGCTTAGGGACAAGTGAAAGCAACTCCTCAGAGCAATTACCGTGGAAGTACTTGTAGAAAAGGCAGAGTGATGCAACATTGCGTCTGTGAGAGAGCGACTGCAGACGAGATGACAGATCAGGGCCAATCACATTGCATATCCGTCTCTGGATCTTATCAAGAACCCCGAGGCAACACGCAGGGGCCCCAGACCATAAATGGCAGCAATACTCCATGCAAGGTCGAATAGTAGACTTATAGACCTGGAGGATCGATTCAGGGGAGAAGAATTTCCTGGCTCGGCACAGGGAACCAACTTTTCTAGCGGTGGATGATGCAATTGACTCGATGTATTTGTTCCATCTCAGATCAGCGGACAGCGTGAGACCGAGCAGCCGCAGAGAGGAACTCTCGAGAAGTTGGTCCTCAGACATTCTGATGGGATGCAGGGATGGGTCCTTGTGGTGGTTAATGGAGAGCAATTTTGTTTTAGAGGCATTAAAGTTGACCATCCATTTCTCTCCCCAGTCCACAACCGATTGGAGGTCCTTTTCAATTTGAGCTGCCAGGTTAATTTTGTCCGCCTCAGTAGATTTGTGCTTGAGGCAGGAGTAAATAGTAGTGTCGTCAGCGTAGATACCGACTTGGGAGTCTATGGCGTCTGGAAGGTCATTTATAAATATGAGGAACAGAGTAGGGCGAAGGATGGAGCCTTGAGGAACACCAGCAGTAGTGGGATAGGAGTTGGAGAAGGATCCACTGAGAACAACCTTCAAATCCCGGTTTGATAGGAACGATTGAATTAGGTCAAACAATCGACCTGTGATACCATAACCCCGGAGCTTGCGAAGGAGGCCGGCATGCCAAACCCTATCGAATGCCTTGGAGATGTCAAGGGCCACGGCACGGGCTTCGCCGTTACTATGGATAGCTTGGTAGACAAATTCAGTGATGGCCGTAAGCACATCGGCAGTAGACCGGGAAAAGCGGAAACCATACTGCTTGTCTGAGAGCAGATCGTGGGATATCAGGTGAGTAGTCACTTCGGCGTTGATAATGGCCTCGAAGACTTTGCCGAAGATGGGAAGGAGACTGATAGGACGGTAATTAGAAGGGTTGGAGGGGTCGCCAGAGTTCTTAAAGACAGGAACAATGGTAGAGGACTTCCAGCAGTCAGGAAAACAGGAGTCCTTGAGGCAGCGGTTGTACAATTTAGAGAGGGCAGGTGCCAGTTCAGGTGCGCATTTCTTCAGGACAATGGCTGGTATTCCGTCGCCGCCGGTAGCCTTGTGGGGATCTAAGTTAGAAATAATGCCCAGTACCGACGACGGGGTTATGTGCAAGCCGTCCAGTAGGGCCTCAGTTCTGGGAGGGAAGTCGGGCAAGGGTACCTCAGAGGAGTCAAGCATAGAATTGGACGAAAACTTTCGAGCGAAGCATTCGGCCTTGTCGGCAGAGGTGGTCAGGACCTCAAACTGATTGAACAGTGGAGGAATGGAGGTTTGTTACTATTCAGAACGCTCTTGCAGAGGCGCCAATAGTCCTTGGAGCCAAATTTGCGGGATGCAATACGTTCCTTCATCCGAGCTGCAAATAGTGCCTTGGCATTGTCGAGGGTACGCTTACACTCATTGCGTGCAGAGGTAAATAGACGTCTGTTGAAGTCGGACATGTCACTACGAAAACGGTGGAAGAAGTGGTTCCTATGGGCAATGGCGGCTGAGCAAGCAGCTGTGAACCAGGGGGAGGAGCGCGGTTTGACCTTGAATTTCCTGGAGGGGATGAAAGCTTCGATACCGGCTTTGATCCAGGAGGAGAACTCAGAAGCACAGTCATGAGTGGGGAGCTTAAATACAGCATCCCAGGGGACATCGCGGAGGAAGTCCCGAAACGAGTCCCAGTCAGCCCGTTGGTAGCAGAAAGTGGTTCTGGTGGTAGGAGGTTCTTTGCAGGGGGTGGGGCTGAAGGAGATACTAACAGACACGACAGCATGATCGGAGTTACCGATAGGACAGAGCTGCGTGGCACTACACGACTCAGGGATGGAGGTAAAACACAGGTCGAGGAGTGAGGGCTTACAGTCACGATTGTAGGAAAAACGCGTGGGGAAATCGATTATCTGGGTGAGGGATTGAGAGATTGAAAAGTTAAGAGTATGAACGCCAGCGAGGTCAGTGGTAGCGTTCTGTAGCCACTGGTTGTGATGGGCGTTGAAATCACCAAACACAAATATGTGAGCGGACGGATGGACAGAGAGGGCCTTATCAACGCTGTCAGAAATGACATCGAGTATCCCGCAGTCCTGAGAGGATGGAGAGCGGTAGAGGAAGAAAAGATAGCTTACAGCATTGAGAAGAGATAGGCGGAGACATAAGTAGGAATGATCCGGCGATTCGAGAGAGGTCTCTCTAGCCAGAGGGAGATGGTCCTTGACGTAGACACCCAGACCATGCATGTGGGTTAGAGAGTCTTTTCTGAGGAGTGGGAGGTATCCAGAGATCGGAGGAAGGGATAGAGGAGTTAAGATTGGTCTCACACAGGGCGAGTATATCCGGGCACTTAGCTATGAGGAAAGACTCAACGCTGCAGAAGTTGGTTCTAATGCCGCGGATGTTAGAGAAGGAGATATTTAGAGGTTTGGGTGATTTTTGGAAGGCTGGTTTAGGTTTGTATTTCAGTTTTTTGTTATTCATGATGGTAATTGGTTTTGGAAAGAGGGAGAAGGCCTGAGTTAAAGGAAGCCGACGGTTGATACCCATGACGCGAACAGAGAGGGGGATTGGCACAGCAAGATTCATAATGTGGCCTCAGAGTTGCCCACCGGAAATGACTGCAGGGACACCTATCCATGCGCGACATGGCACTACAGACACCCCGATATTATGCAACTGTTGATCAGAGCGGCCGCTCAAGACGCTACGCAAGAGTTAGGGCTCCTAACTACCAGTCGGAAACAGCAACCAGGTAACTGTCAACCGTGTACCCTCAGAATGAACAGGCAATGCCACAGACTGCGCGCATCATGGGAGGAACACAGCGACACCAGTACAGAGGCCAGTGAGCGGGAGAAAGAGATCCGGGAACCCCTTCCTAAACACGAAACAAGGTTTGGGCCTCTACTCGCGTTCAATAGAAGAGGGAGGAGTGTTGACCGGGCGGTAGGAAAGCCTACCTTCTCCAATTACATAAAACATATACAACGATGACAGAACAAAACAGTGGGGGGATGAAGTTGGGATAGTAGCAGGGCATATACAAGTTGAGGGTACTGGGGGATAGGAAAGACATATGGTACGAAGTTTTAGCTTAGTATAAGTCCCAGTGGTCTATATTAAAAACAAACAAAATTGGACAAGGGGAAAAAGAGGTTAGCAGGCGTTAGTTTTTAGCAAGAAAAGAAAGAAAAAAATAAAATAAATAAATAAATAAATAAAAAATAAAATAAATAAATAAAATTAAATTAAAAATAATTATTAATAAAGTATTTACTCACTGGGATTCAGTTTTAATGGCAGTGGGGGGGGGTCGTACGACCGCCGTTCCACCACCACAAGGGGGGGGTCGTACGACCGCTGTTCCACCACCACAACAGTGGGCCGGGTGAACGGCTTTTTGTAGGAGAAAGTCCAAAACAAAATGGCACCCACAAGACTATAGTCTCTGACCAGCAGAACTTACACTGTTGTGGTGGTGGAACAGCGGTCGTACGACCCCCCCCCCACTGCCACCAACACTGCGTTCTTTGTAACTTGACGCTTGGGGAATCGAGCATGCCGGTCACTTTCGCTTGTGTCTTTTGCGAAGTATGTCGTCGATATTAAAACTGAATCCCAGTGAGTAAATACTTTATTAATAATTATTTTTAATTTAATTTTATTTATTTATTTATTTCCAACACTGCGTTCTTTGTAACTTGACGCTTGGGGAATCGAGCATGCCGGTCACTTTCGATTTTGTAAAATTTCCCTTTTGTTTTTATATAATCATTTTTTAAATTCCTTGAGGTTTCTCCTATGTATTTTTCTCGCAATTATTACAAACAATGGAGTAAAGTCCTCCTACAGATTTTAGCTTATTGTTCAGTTTATTATTGACTAATCTCTTTTATTGTTTTGGATGCAGTAATAACACATTTTATGTTGAGTTTAGATAGATTTTTTATTGTAGATGCGATAGAATTAGTTGGTAGGATAACATATTATTTTGGTTCATTGTGTTTTTCAGGAGGAACCCTTTTTTGGGGGAAATTTTTATGTACCTTTTGTTTGCATTGAATATAAAATAATTAGTGTACCGGAGAAGTTTGAAAGTGTTTTCAATGTATTTCTCCTCTTTGTGTTAATAATCTGGGCTTCATATTCTTAGTGCTCTTAGGTAAAATCCGATGATTATGCCGGATTTTATTTTGTTATGATGAGAATAGAAACTTATTAGGTCGTTTTGTTGTTTGTTTTCCGGTGGACACCGAGTTTTAAACTATTGTTAACGCAGTGCAGCTTGATATCTTGGAAGGGTAGGGAATTGTGTACGTCCATTTCGTATGTAAATTCCATTGTGTGTTCAACTTTATTTAGTTGATCTACTAGGTCAGGTAAATCACTGTCACGAGAATATATAAGTAGAGCATCGTCAATATAACGGAAGAATTTGGGTAAATATTTGGGAAAGGACCGGACTCGAGAAATTTTAAGAAGATACATGCCATCACTCACCTGAGATGCGATCCCGTTGGTAATCCAAATTTTTGTTTGTAACAATCATTATTACATATGAAGTAGCATTGATTGGTAATGAGACGGCAGATTTTTAATTTTATAATTCACTACGACGTCAATGTGTAGAGAGTGCCTTAATCGCAAGGTCATATACATTAAATTTGCTCCCTGGCTCTTACAACATTTCACTATTTTCCAACAGCACAGTGTGGGATACCTACTAACAAAAGTGATGGAAAGAAAAAGAAAAAGACCCTAAATGAATATAGCTGATAAAAAATATTAAAATTCCCAGCACCCCTTGTTCGGGAGCATGTGTTTTCGTACGAACGTAACAAATTTAGTACGATGAAGTCCTGAAGGACGAAACGCGTTAATAGTAAACTTTTTCCACTTTGTCCCTATATATATATAGTAATATTTCCTATACATATATAGTAATATGTAATGTCAGTAAATTCTTCTCTCAAGGTCTAATAAATTTAATGATTGATGCTGTTCTGTGTTTAAACAAAATTCTCTTAGTAATAAATCATCAATATATACAGGAATACTTCTAGAAAAGAGCTGAGGATTAGTTTCAGTTCTTCATTTTTTGCATTAAGAATTCTCTTAATAAAGGATGCCGGTATACGTACTTGCACTGCCCAATCGTTGGCCCCAAAATGTCAAAGTGTACTTAATTCTTATGACGCAACCGAAATAAAAACAAATCTCATAATTCTGCAGAAATAGATAAGGCCAAAGAACAAGAACAATAGCGAAATGCTGCCTAAAGGCCACAAAACTCCTATTATATAGAACCACAAAACTTCCATTAAGAAAACCCCACAATTTGCAAACATAACATTTTATAAAATGTTATCCTATTAGTAATGATGTCATCCATATTATGAAGGATGTCGATATTAAAACTAGAACAATCCCGGAGAAGATGATTCTTAGAACATTTTCATAAAAATGCCATTTAACGCTGTTTCATTAAAGCTTCAGATGAACATGGGGTCCGACATAACAATTTCCCCACAAATAAAAGGAAGAATTACAGTTGAAATTAAATGCTCAGTTTCCTTCTGTGCTCATACCATAAATGCTGTTGCTAATATAAGTAAAAAAAAGTGATTCCAATCTTTTCAGTTTTGACTTGGTTTAAAATGTGCTCTATGTTCTATGAATTCCATTTTCATTTTAATAAAATCATTTTTATTTGATTTCGAGTGCCATGGTTTCATTGTTCAAGAAAGAAGTACAAGAAAAATTAGTGATGTTCTCTCCATACATTTGAGGTTATGCACCATTGTAAAAGTTTCGGTTGCCGGAGAGCACATATTTTTCTCTAATAAAATTTCCCGAATATTCAGGCTGGTATACGAAAATAAATATATAAACTGTTAAATAAATAAACCGAATGTCTTTTCAGATATAGGTATCCTCTAAATAAATGTCTTAGTAATAAAATCTGCCAGATTAATAAATAAAAAATCCATCTCTTTCTTTTGTTTGTGTCAGGATACGAAAGTGAGTAGTCTGTTTCGAGAGTCAGAGAAAAATCTGTGTTTAAATGCACTATTTAAAATTACTTGACTATCGATACACTACGTGCCCGAGAGGTCCAAAGCACATCAAATCCAATTACGATTTCTCCTAGGGGAATGGGGTTCGAATCGTGTCGGAGAGCGTATATATAAAAATTCTCGAATGTTCAGGCCGGCAGATGAAAATAATAAATATACTGTTTAATAAATACACTACTCAAATATGAGTATCCGCTAAAATAGCGCCTATGTAATAATTATATATATATATATGTGTGTGTGTGTGTGTGTGTGTGTGTGTGTGTGTGTGTGTGTGTGTGTGTGTGTGATCGAGTGTAGGTATGCATTCGTTTTGTTTTCCAGAATTGTTTAAACTGGTGAGTAAATAAATGAGGGACATAGTTTAAAAAAATAATTTTAATTCAGAAGCTGTAAGTGTACATGTTTTCCCACTCACCTTGTCACAGTACAAGAGGAGATATATGAAGTCATGGTGATAATGAAAACAGGATAGACAAAACCTATGAGTCATTTCGTACCACCAATGATAAACGTCATCTTAGATTATGATACGCATGCAAAGTTATGTTAAATAAAGCAAACACATTAACTTTGAAGCCTTCTAGTTGACTTTTAGTTTACTTTATTCTAATGGACAAAACCTCAAAATGTTTTAATCAGTGGATCAACATGAAATTGTCAAATGATCCAGAAAAAAATGGCAATATCGAGATCATTTTTTGATAGGGGTACAAGTTTTAAGCCTTCAAAATTAGACAAAAATAGCAAAGATAGCTGATGAGATTATCAGTAGCCAACCTAAACGGCTCGTCACGTAATAAATTAAATAAGTATTACTAGTGAAGTGTTAGATCATACAATAAGATACTGTGTAGAAATAATCTAAATGGATGTATTGCAGAAGAAAGGTCGAAGAAAGATCGAAAAAAGATCGAAAAAAGAAGAGTAAAATATTTGCTATGAGAAAATGAAAGATGGGAATCAGTGATATTTAGCCATGCACTGGAATCCGGAATGACAACAATGCTACATTGAAAATTACATATTTAGTGATAAAATAAAAATAAACTGCATTCTAATGCAGGAGAGTATGTCCAAAGACGAGTTGTTACGAGAAGCAATCCACAATATACAACGAAGATCTTTAAAACTGTCTAATAATTTTGGTGCTGCATAAAAATCAATGGTCTAAGTAAGTTGATAATAGCGAAAACTAAGTTAATGTACGAAGGCCTCATCTATGCTAGATATAGCGGAAAGTGAAATATTCCATTATGACAGCAATCTGTCGTATATCACCTGGAACAAACAGGTTTCTCGATGCCAAAACTGAGATGTCCTGAAGAAACAATTCTGAATGTGTATTCCTCTATCCCACGTGAAGTTGATGCTGTAATTCATAAAAATCAAAATCATTCTTATTTTCACCTTTAAAGTCTTTAAACATTTAAATAATGTTAATTTTCTTTTTCACTAGTAGCTCCTAATTTTATGCACCCTATTTTCATACATTCGGATATCTATTTTCCCTTGAACAGCATCAATTTGAAATACAACTACAGACCTGAATAAGTGCATATACTTCTCCTTTAGACACATTATCGAAAAGTGTGTTAGTAAAAAGTAAACAAATTGGTTTTTAGCGCGGTTTCTCATTTCTTTTTCTTGCAAATCACTATTCTTGAAACTGTGATTGGAATCACTTTAAAGTAACTCTATTCTGCATCATGTCTTCGGGGCCAATTTGGCTCTCAGCTACGTTTACCATTAAAAGTCATCACTTGACATTTGTTCGATTTGTTTCAAACTAAATCTGACTTGTGTATGCAACATTAATACCATCAAGTATACTGATAAAATCTTTATTTCTAATTCTGTTGTATGCAACGTTTGTTTTCAATTTTCTGTCTTCTGTGATAGAATCTCGCTTAATTAAGATTTAATCGAAAATCATTCGAAATAGCTAAAGCCGATTGATCAACATAATTATGATCGGCTTTTTTACATTTGCTTTTCATCCAGGATTTGTTGTTCATTGATTGCCTCTTGTGGTAAAATTTAGTCTGGCTGCATTCCAACGAAATAAAGATTCTTTGCCTACTGTTATTATTCCGACGCTTTTTCCTGCCAACCAATTTTATTTTGAGTTTGTCATTTTAAAATTATCCAAATATCACGTAGTTAAATATTAACATATTCGTAAATATTTATAGATCACAGGGATGATCGATTTTACAAGTACACGAATGGATATACTAACTTGTTAAACAATTAGAAAATTGGCAAGACTTTATTTTCCAAACAGAATGCTTACCAAACAACTGCCTATTATAAATATAAAAAATTGAGAATTTGGCTTTTACCTTGGGCATGATCAGCAACTATAATTCCCGGAGGCAACAAGCTAAACTATGACAACCCTATAGGTGACTAGAGACAAGAACTTCGGCACAAGAGAAATACATAAATAGTGAATAATTTTTTAAATGAACATGCTAACTCTAGCTACAATGAAAGGGGTAAAAATATTGAGTTACGTCAATGTTCCAAATGAGGATGGTCAGCCTTCAAAAACAGCATTGTAAAACTCCCCACTCTCTCTCACTCCCTCTTCTTATCTCTCCTCCCTCTCTCTCTCTCTCTCTCTCTTTCCATTAACAAAAATGATGTTAACATTTTCAATATCAGTTTTATTTTCAAACATTTATTAACGATAACATTTGTAGATAGAAGATCTCTGTATATACAACAAATCGATTCCCAAAACGTGTATATATTTGGGTTACGGCCATCTGAAACCTATTCAACAAACGTAAGAGCTCAATTATTATCGGTAAGATAGTCCCACTTCAGAGTAGAATCAGTAAATTCCGACATTCATATTGCCAACATGTGTATATAAATTGTAGATGCTTGTCACATGTTCTTTAAGAGGAAACGGAGGGTTCTGAAATTTAACAATGCAAATATTAGGCAGCTGAGTTTGAAAGCGCTTTGTCCCTTCATATTAAGCTCAAAGTTGTATGAAATTGTCTTCGGTACAAACTAAATAGAGAAATAAGTGTTACACAGTATTAGATTATTATTGGTGTATTAAGTACTTTATACACACATATATGAGGCGATTGACTAAGGGTTTTCACTGTTTCAACCTTTGATCAGATATAGAGAACTATTTAGTACACTTTGTATTTAGAAAAATACACATTCACTTGTGAGTATTTGTCAATCATGCGATTTTTGATTATGTTCAAGTGAAATGCCATATACCGGGTGTAACAGCAAAATCGTCCAATTGCTAGATTAAAGCTATGAACCATTGTACCTTAGAAATGATTAAAGGTATTGTTGTGACCAAGTAAATGGTGAAAGAAATTACAAAACAAGTGTTAGATATATTATATATTAAACAGTAAGTACAACAGAAGAGTGTTACATGACTAGTGAGCGTGTGTCGGTTGACCCAGTGCTCAATCTATTCGACTGTTGATATTTACCAGAATTCCTACAACGTAGGATGTGGCATAAGGCTGAGTTTAACTTGGGGCAATCCGAGCATGTAGGCTCGTCCAAAAATTCCCCATAGACCCCGTATAAAATCGGGGTGTGTAGCTGTTTCCCGAGACTCTGCCCTTCGACATAGCTTCGTATGGGGATCCTCTCTACCGGGAGACAGAGAGTTTGACCAGCACAACTGGAACAGATCTATTGGGAGGCCTTCTCTCCTACTAATCTTATAGTCGGCGGAAGAGTCCAACAGACTATTTAGAGGAGGACACCAGAACACCCCCATTTTCAGCCTGACTCCGTATGGAGTCTTCTTTTTTTAAATAATGAAAAATTGGATAAGTTTAATGGTAAATTATAATGTTAATAATTTCCAATAATCCAATGCGTATTGTGCTTTTCTGGTAATTCAAAGTTCATGAGTGAGGAGATGGTTTTTTTTACTCCTTCTTTTCCTTTTTCTGTAGACATGGTATGAAATGAAATGAAAGATGTTCACTATCTTTTTCTTTTCGGGTTAATTTCTAAAGGTTCCGTAAATTTCCTTTTTCTTTTGGGCCTGTTGAACTCTGGCACTGATTGCGGCATTGGAACCTCAAACGTGTCAATGACGACGTCCATAGTGTCACCTTCTATATTATCCCTGTCGACTACGCTTTCATACCACTTTCTAATTTGGTTTACATGACATTTGTGTATAAACTTCGGTCCCTGAACCATGTAAATCATGTAAGCAATTTGTTTGTCTATTGTCCCTATCTCCCAGTGAGCTTTGTTATTGACAAATACACGATACTTTTTAAGCACTTTATTCGTATTTCCTGCTTTTGTTTCACTCGGAAGGAATTTGTCAAATGCCGATTTTATTTTCCTGGAAAATATGACCTCCGCTGACGTCTTGGCAGATGGAGCACTGCTTCCTCAGTGCTCTCTTGAAAGTGTCCACAAAACGCTCTGCTTGTCCATTTCTTCTTGGGTGATATGGCACCGTGGTAATATGTTCGATCAGGAATGACTGACAAAAATCCTTAAATTCACAGGATGTGAACTGTGTGGCATTGTCTGTTACGATACAGTCAACAACTCCGAAACGGGAAAATAGCTCGTGCAAAAACTTTACTGCCACCTCCGCGGTGGGCTTCTTACATTTCAATATTTCTGGTTTTTACTACCTTGTAGTTGTTGACAGTTATTCCAAACTGTCAACAACTACAAGGTAGTAAAAACCACCAAGTCGGCCAGCAAAATCAATGTGTATCCGCGACCACGGACGATCGGTTTTAGGCCAGGGATTGAATTTTATCGGGGGTGCTTTAGCAGCCAAAGTACGCCTTTTGCACGATATTACATTGTTTTCAATATCTTTGTCATTGTCGGTCCAGTAGACGTAACTCCTCATCAGACTCTTCATTCTTGAAGTTACCGGATGGCCAACATGGAATTCCTTTAATGTTCTCTTCTCTAGTCTAGATGGGATTACTACTCTGTCTCCGTACATTAGTATGTCGTTACAGAGTGAGTAAACTTCTGAGATATTCTGGTTTTTACTATTTAGTTTGTCCTTTACTTCCTTTATGAACTCGTCATCGGACGCTTTGTCTATTATCTCGTCAATTTTTATAGGAAGCTCCCTGACAGGGAGCACAAGGTACTTTTTATTTCGATCTCTCTTCTTATGGCAGCAATGGCTGTGTCTTCCAGGGGTTCGGCATACTTAGGTATCAATCTAGACAACCCGTCTGCATGACAGATTTTAGTGGGTGGGAGAAACTCCATTTTGTAGTTATAATTGGGGAGAATGGTTCCCCATATTTGCAGTTTATTAGCAGTATGTTTTGGCAGACCCTTTTTTTGATGCAAAGATAGTAAGGAGTGGATGATGGTCTGTCTGCCACAAAAAGTACTTTCCATGAATAAATCTATGAAATTTAGTCACCGCAGAAATGATTCCTAAGGTTTCCTTTTCTATTTGCGAGTAACCCATTTCAGCTGGTAATAGCGTCCTAGATGCATGGGCGATGGGCTTTACCGATCCATTCTTTAATTTGTGTAAAATGCACGCCCCGATGCCGTAGGAGCTAGCATCGCTGGCTACAATGATGTTATGGTTTGGATCGTAATGAGTCAGGAACAGATTGATGTAAGGTCCTTCATTTTCTCAAACGCTTACTGGCATTTGGTTGTCCATTCCCACTCTTTATCTTTTCTCAATAATTCATTAAGTGGAGCTCTCAAACTGTGCATCCTTGGGACAAAAACGTTGTAATAATTGTCTGTCGTCGGGTGTTTGAATCTGGAAACCTCAGGCCATTTACTGAAACTATCTACTGTTATTAAGTAGTAGTAACCCTCTATGGGTCCTGCGTAATCCACGTGGATTCTGGACCACGGTCTGTCAACTTTAGGCCATGGCTTTTGTATAGAGGGTGGTGCTTTCGCCGCAGCAGAACAGCCTTTACAACTTTCCACCATTTGCGTAATATCATCGTCGATGTTAAGCCGGTAGACAAAACTTCTCATAACTGCCTTCATCCGGTCTTTTCCCGGATGTTCTAAATGAAAATCTTTCAAGATTCGCCTTCGTGGCGACTTCGGTATTACCACTCTCTCGTTATACAATAATATGTAGTCACAGATTGAGAAGCTGTCTGCTAAATTCCTTTCCTTCTCTTCTATTTTTTCTTGGTATTCTGAATAAATTCATCCTTTTCCGCTTCTCTTCTTATCTCTAGCAAAGTCACAGGTAGTTCCTTTATTGTATTGTATAACACTTTACTGATTTCATCTTCAGCTTGTAATGCCGCTATTACCGAGTCTTCCAACGGTTCGATTTTCGCCGGTATTAATCGCGATAGTCCATCAACGTGCCCGATTTTCTTTGATGGTAAGAACTCAAGTTTGAAATTGTAGTTTAGTAACACAGTTCCCCATCTTAAATGTCTGTTCGCTGTATAGACTGGTAGACCTTTTCTTGAACCGAAAAGAAGGGGTTTGTGGTCCGTTTGGAGCGTGAACTCTCTCCCATAAATATATCTGTGAAAACGAGTTATTGCAAAGATTATGCCTAATGCCTCCTTTTTGATCTGTGAATAGTTTCTCCCCGCCGGTAATAATGATCTAGATGCGTGCGCAACGGGCTTCTTTGTACCGTCCAGCATCTTGTGTAGAATACACGCACCTACCCCATGTGAGCTCGCGTCACTTGCAATAATGATTTCTAATTCGGAATCGAAATGTGTCAGTGCTAACTCCGAAGTTAATTTTTGTATTATTTCCTTAAACGCTTTTTTACAGTCTTCTGTCCAATTCCAATTATTCTCCTTTTTTAGTAACTCATTTATTGGGGCCCTCAATTTATGCATATTATCAATAAATTCGCCATAGTAGTTAGCTAGGCCCAGGAAACTTTGTAATTATGCCAACTTGAAGTCGTCGCAATGTTTATTCACGATTGCGGCAAACGTGGAATAGTCCCCATTTTCGCCTTTTACCAGGTTAAGACATTCCCACCTCTTGTGAAAGAGTGACGTTTTTGGACTGAAAAGCTCTGTAAGGCATGTAACTGCTTTGTCAAACGTTAATTCGTTCGTCTTTTTTGGCAAAATGTAATCCACAAATTTTGTGTATTCCTCAGTTCCTAATTTTCTGAGCAACAGACGTAGCTTCTTTGCTTCTGTCCAGTTTTGACAATCGATGTTGTAGATGTCTTCATAACGTCTGAAATAGTCCCCGAAATGTTTATCCTCTTCTAGGGAGTAATTGAATGTATCTATGCGTATTCCACACTGCGTCTTGGGAAAAAGTCGCCTCTTTTTCGATATTTTGTTGTTTGTTACCCGCTACCTTTAATATTAGTTCCTGCGTTTGTAGTAATTGTTTTTCCCATTTTTCTTCCATTCTCTCCTGGAGTTGTAATTGCTGTTCATTTTGATATTTTACAATTTCTACTAAAATATTTTTAAAAATCCTCCATGATAAAAGTCTTATGAAAAACTCGCTTTTCCGTATTTTAGTCCTCATAAATCTTTTGTCGCCAAGTAGTTGTGGACACTGGCAAAAAACGGCAAAGGAGACTTTTGTTTTTTTTTGTGTGAGTTTGAAAACCTCGTCGCCAATTTGTTGTGGACAACGAGGGAGATTTTTTCCTTCCCGTGTGAGTTCGAATTCCACGTCGCCAATTTGTTGTGGTCGACGAGGGAGAATTTTGTTTTTTTCTTCCCGTGTGAGTTCGATATCCTCGTCGCCAATTTGTTGTGGATTCAAAGATGAATCCGATATCAATGAATAACAAACGCCAGGAATGGATAAGGAAAATAAATGTATTAACGTAATAATACAAACTGGTAATACAAGTTAGTAGTTCCAGGAATGCGGGTTAGTAGCAAAATATATATATAGTCTTTGATATTGAATTATCGCGGTATGTCTACGTACTCGCTAACTGGGACGCTTGCCGCCGTCTCTGTGTATGACTTACTCTACTACTACTGAACTCTACTACTCTTCTGTCGTTCCGTTTCGACTCCTTGACCTAACGTACCACTACTCTCCTCGGGTATTACTGGTAGTAGTATATGTATACCTTGCTGTGAGTCCATTTGTGTAAAAATGGGAGACCCCTTAACAGTTGGAAATAAATTTAAATAATAAGGCCATGTAAAATGGAACAGAAAAGAATAAGTATTTTTTTTATTAGTTGTACTTTTATTTTTAGTAAAGTTAATCTCAAGAAAGTTAATCTCATCTCTCAGTACAAAATACCCCTGTAAGACCTAAACTTAAATTAGCTAAACAAAGAAAATATATTCTGCAAATTCTCTTGCCGACAGCGCAATCATATCTATGGGTAATTTCAAATTTCACGGAATCCTGCCCTCACAAGATTTTCACGCGACTTTACCCAAACACCCAACATACTAAATATACTCACTCCAGCAGTTCATGTTTCCTTTTAATTTTTTTTACAATAATCAGTAATTTGGTGGAGGTAAGGCTTATTGGATTATTTTTACACCTATATTTATTGGATGATTCCTTGTCACCTCTATTATAGCTTCTATTTATTTGTTTATCGATTTCTCTATCTTCTAGCTATATATATATATATATATATATATATATATATATATATATATATATATATATATATTGTCAAAAACCCTTATCTTTGTTTACAAACTTATCAAAATTTCATATTATTACAATTCACCCTACACAATCACTCTTTTTGCGGCCTTACCTGCGATTTTGGAAATTACTCATTTACATGTGGATCAAAATCTTCAGTTTCACTGCTTCAGAACACAGCTATATGATGCATATTCATATTTTCTCTTCATTTTCATTCCATTTAGTTAATCACTAGTTAATAATATATATATAGGGTGAGGGGTAGCACGATGGAGTAGTGGGTAACGGTCCGGGCTGAGGTCTCGGAGAGCCGATTTCGAATTCCAGTCGAATCCATTACATGCACTTGGGAAAGGTATAAATATGGGTAATTAGCAGGACAGACTGAGTTCTGTAGCCTTTGATGGCAACTCTGAATTCAACTTATTTTTCTAGAATTTCAAACAGTTCGCAAATTGTTTTATATTACTTTTAAGCAGGACTCCTTGGAGAAATTAAATCATCCATTTTTTTTTCGCAACTTCTGCCAACTTTTAAAAAATCTGGTCATTGAATTTAAAAATCTGCTTATTATTGAATTAGATAGGGTTTTATTTGCCTTTATAAATAATATACATTAAGGTCATTATTATCTGAGAAAAAATTTTTTTTTCGATGAATAAAGAATTTTTACAAGAATTGTTTGCATTTTTCTTTTCTTTTCTTTTTTCATTAATTTTTTAAATTTTTTTTTAAATTCTTCCAAACAGAGTATGGGGGAGGTTATTAAGTTTTGAAGTCAAGACTATATTTACTAAGCGAAAATACAAATCATACCATCAGAACTTTTTACTATAATTAAAGATATTATTTTGCGCGTCAAAATGTTATTTTTTTCTTTTTTAGTATATCTCGTAAGTGATATTATGGTTAAAAGGTCACGTGTTTCAAGTCTTGTCCCTTGGCATATAAAAGTCTTATCTCACTCAGTTATTAAATTAAAAATTAAACTGAGATAATAAAATTATCTCATTTATCAATTTAAACAATTAATAACTGAATGAGATATTTTAATTATTAATATAATAATAATTTTATTAGTTATTATCTCAGTTATTAAATTAAAAATGTAATAACTTAATGTAATATTAATAATTAATAAAATTATTCATCATTATGTTAGCTATTAAATAATGAAAGAAATAGAGGTAACTCAATAATGTAAGAATTTTTTATATTTTTTTAAATTAATATAAGAAACAAAAAAAACATTATGTCAATTTTGGTGCACCTAGTAAACCTGTCAACACATTCAGTCTTCAAATTATCGATGGAGACGTGAAAATAACAATACATTGAGGTCAAGAAATGTTTGTTTAGAAAATTTTATTCTGTAAGTAAGTTGTATTTACTTCAGAAGAGATTAATTTAACTTTAAACCTGCTAATTTTACGAAAGTAACGTTTCAGTAATGCATATCTTATTTTAGCGGGATTTTCAAAAAGGAAAAAATATTTTTTCTAAATTTCTCTAAAAAAGTTAAAAATGGCCGTTTCGATTGTTTTTTTCTCGGAAGAATCAATTAAAAACCATTCAAATTTCTATTTGAAATACTCTACAGTAAACCAAACCAAGCGACAGCGTGTCACGTGTATCCTACGACGGAAAATGTGACGAAAAAGAAAATTACTTACCAAAAAAAAAAGGGGGGCACGTATTCCGCATGACATACTGAAAATGAAATATTTTAGAAACAAGTCAGTCGCTATAAAAGTATTTTGATATGCAAAAATTGAGCAGTTCGGCTACCGCGGTGGTGAATGAAGTACATTTTTGACAAGCTTGAGTCTGAACAGTTAAGGTTTTCCATTTTTATTTGTTGAAACTTTCAATTTTTCAGTTTTCTTTGTTCTTATTTTGTGCATAATGTACGCCTTTTTCTTTTTGTTTTCATTTCTTTCTTATTTATTGCCTTTTGTTTGTATTTTTTTACCTTCCCCCTGTTTTTGTTTACCTTTTTCGTATTTCTTTGTTTTAGTTCTTACGTATTTATTGACTTTATTTTGCTACGTTTTCGTTTTATTTGGTTGTTTACAATTTTTTCTTTTGCGTTATATCCCTGCATTTTAAAAAATCATATATATAAACAGGCAAAGTTTTATTTGTTCATATGTGGTGGCTATCAGCCACCATGAGCGAAAATTCTAATACACCGTCGGTGCAAACGGAAAACACAGCACCAGCAAAAAAACAGGCCTGGTCCGAGAACGAGCCAAAGAAAAGAGATGCTGCTTATGAAGAACAGTGAGGAAAATGCGAACAGTACCTGCAAGGAAACGAGTTCCTCACAATCCCCGAGGCTCTGGAAGCTGTTAATGCCAAAATAATATCCCTCGTAACCTCTGATGTGAAGAGTCGTAGACTCATTGGAGTTAGCAGAGACACTATAAAAAGCCTCAAAATTATTCCTAGAATTTGGGCGAGATAAGCAATGCCATGTGGGACGTTCTTCTCGGATCGAAAGAGGAGGCGAAACAACTCGCCGGAAGTATCCTGTCAACATCAGTTATACGACTGCAGACAGAATATATGGGAACCAGGAAAACGAAAGTGACTGTGCACGGAATACCGGTAGACATCTGCGAAGACCGGATAGGAGCTATTTTCGCAAATTTTGGCCAACTGGATGAAGTGAGTGCAGTGAAAAGCAAAAGTGTCATTGCAACTGGAGATGTCGTTCTGCAGGTGGTGCTCATGCGACAGAACTTCCAGGAGATTCCAAACATACTGACATGCCGCGACAAGAGAATGCTAGTGGTGTTTGAAGGGAGGAGGCCCTGCTGTTGGTCATATGGTGCTGGACGGCATATGACAAAGGCGTGCCCTCAGAAAAACACGACAACAAATGCACCTCCAGCAGCAGCAGCAGAAGCAGCAGCACCAGCAGCAGCACCAGTAATTCCAATAGAAAAAGAAAAGGCCAATCAAGGTATCTGGACTGAAGTGAAGAAGAGGGATAAGGTGATAAGCCCACCCTCTCCTCAACAAGTTAAGAAACCAGACCAAGCAGCACGACAGGAGCGGTGTGATGTCAAGAAACAGCAGCAGCAGCAACAACAACAGAGATCCCCAAATTCACCAAAACAACCACAAGAACAAGTGGAAAAAAAGCTGCAACAACAAGAAGTAAAGCAACAGCGGCCAGAAGAAGAAATGGAGGTGGTGGTAATGACTCCACTTCGCTCCTCTTCTCTGAAGAGGTCCAGAGAAGAGGAAGAAGAACCGGAAAGACCAGTGGAGAAACGTGCTGGGCGAAGTAGGGCGGAGGAGAACGTGGCAAAAACAGGTCCCTCTCTGTACCAAGTTCACCGAAAGATACAACAGAACAATCGACAAAAGCTAGAAGCCTCCCCCTCACCTACACGAGCTCCATCCCCCTCACCCTCCATTTCCTCTGGGAATTTAATGTCCTTTCCGCCTCACTCTTCCCCTTACTCTTCCACTTCTTCCCTACCCCACCAGGGAGAAGAAAAAGAAGAAAAAATTATCTTCCGACCTAGAGACAATATGTAAAGTGGACACCGAAAAAGTGAAGAAAGGGCTATCCAATCAAAGGAAGTCATAGTAGCTACCTCAAAGTTCGGAACCATCTATTTGAAGCCAGAGAAGCATTCCCCAATATTCGTATGTTCGAATTAGAGGGTTCATACTTAAATAAGCTAAGACATTTTTGTGCCGGAAAGGTCCCTGACTTAATCCATCCCTCCCTATATAGGACTGTCGGCGGAATTTTCCTGTAAGGACGGATGACGTCGAAACTAGGTACAGAGAGCCTAGGACAATCCGTCGTGGTCCTGACTGAAGCATATTTACGGCTTGTATGTAAGTAGGTTCTTTTCTCACTTTTCTAAAAAAAAATTTATGCCTAGAAGATGTCAATTCAGATAGCCAGTCTAAATGTGAAGGCCTTGAGGGATCGGGGTAACGCTGCCCGCCTGCTCCGGGATCTCTTGTCTTTCGGCGTGGATGTTGCCGCGATCGAAGAGACCCACTTTGTTTGCAGCGTCAATGTGTGTGTGCTCGATGGCGGCTTTGTCGTTTATTCAGCATATGAGGACCGGTGTGCCAGAGGAGTTTCTTTGCTGATTAGGCGTACTCTTGATGCAAAGGGAGATCTTGTGCATACTGATGCGGAGGGCCGGTTGACCGTCGTCGATATTGCCGTGAAAAGTAGTTCGTTCCGGGTCGTTGCGGTTTATGTGCCCAACGACCGGGAGGATCGGGTCTCGTTTTTTCGGCAGTTGGGGCCGTTCCTGGTGGATTCAACGCGCCTAGTTTTAATGGGGGACTGGAATGCTATCCTGGACCCCAAGTTAGATAGGAGGCGGGGGAACGTAGCCTGGCTGATCTGATCGAAGAGTTTGGTCTCGTCGATAGATACCAGGTCGATCACCCCGGGGGAAATTTGGACGTGGGCTCTTGATTGGCCTTTTACCTGGGTAGTTAGCTGTCTGGATAGAATTTTAGTTAGAGGAGCCGACGTAGGCTTGTTAGATTGTCCCACTTTCCACTGGGTAGGCTATTCGGATCACAAACTCGTTTGTGCCCGGGTGGTGTTAGATCGTAGGCCTAGAATGGCTGGGTACTGGAAGTTCAATCTGTCTTTACTGGACAGGCGGGACTTCCATGAGCAGCTAATTACCTTAGTGCAGCGGGAGCTAGTGGGGGCGGTTATCGGGAATAAGTAGTGGGAGAGACTTAAGGATAGGATTAGGTCCTTTACCACTATTGCGCTGTCTAGGTCGGTTCGTCGGGGTTGTCCACTGTCAACTCTACATTATGCTTTAGCGTTGGAGCCTCTCCTTCGCCGGCTCAGGGACATGGTATGCAGTCCGGTCCTACAGGGTTTCCGCGTACACCGATGACGTATCAGCTTTCGTGTCGTCCCGCAGCGACATTGAGGCGGTACTGAAGGCGCTTGATCGGTACGAAAAGGTGACAGGGACCAAGATTAACTGCGACAAGTCGTCCGGCTTGCGGTTAGGTGCCTGGAAGGGGGTCGATCTTCCTGGGCCCTTCGGTTGGACGGACGGTTCTGTCCGCATTCTTGGAGTGTGGTTTGGACCCGACCTCCAGCTGCAGAAAAATTGGTCTGAAGTACGAGCAAAGGTCGACGCGTCCGATCAGACTTGGCGTCGACAGAAGTTGTCCGTGAAGGGAAGGGCGGAGGCGTGTGCCACTTACGTTTTCCAGATTGTCCTTTATCTATTGTCCATAATTCCTCTCTGTAAAGATCATAGGAAGCCGCTCGAGCGCTCGCTATCCTCCATTTTATGGAGGGGGCGCAAGCATCAGGTCGACAGAGGTGTCTGTGCACAACGTCCGTGTCATGGGGGATGCTGGGAATGCTGCACTTGGTGAGTCACAAACTCGCCTCGAGGTTGGCTTTCCTACGCCGCGCATTGACAAGAGATTCGATTATGGCGGGCATTGTTAGGGATGCGTTCCCTTTCCTTACTATCAGTCCCGCCCCCCATCTCGCGGGTTGAGCGCCATCGTAAACTCCGGTATCAATCGGATTTCCTTCGCGAGTGTCGGTCTGCCTTGTTGGCTGTTCCTCGGTCCAATGACCTTTCTCAGCCTAGGAAGGTCTTCTATCGCCATCTAGTGGAGGGGATCGCGAAGGATCCTCTACGTGAGCGGCTCGACTTGTCGGAGGAGGGGTATCGCTTTTTCTTGTCTTGGGCGCCAGCGGTCAGTAACCCTGAGTTTTCGCTTAACTGGCGATTGGCTCGGAATCGGCTGCCTCTCAATGACAAGGCCTTCATATGGGGCTTGGCGGATTTGCCAGACTGTGAACGGTGTGACCTTGGCTTAGAGGAAACGGCTTCGCTTGCCTTCTACCATTGTCCCCGGGCCCGTCCCTTATGAGACCATCTCGGCGAGTTGACGGCTCGTCTCGCTCCCAAAAAGCTCGTGCTCATGGATCGCGCATACGCGTGTGACACTGTGTCGCCCCCATATTCTGGGGTGAAACGAATAGTTTTTCTGACGCTGCTGGCCACGGCACGAATGATAATTTGGACGACGCGACAGGAGGAAGTCTTGCGAAGCAATCGTCTTTCTCATCAGGATCTGATCCGATTCTTTGAGCATCAACTCAAGATGAAGATTAGAACTGATAGAAAAAGCTTGCATTCGACAGTCTTTAGCGAAAGTTGGGTTACTGAGGCGAGCTTGGTTGGTTCGATCGAGGCTAGTCTTGATTTTGTCTTTTAGGTCAACCTACGTCACATTGGGGTGGTTTCCTGTGGAGCCCTCCCCTTGTTTAGGTTAGACAAGCCTTGTGTACCTAGTTAATGTGAGTAAGTGTTGTTCCTGGCCTGTTCCCGGCTGCATCTTTGGTTATGATCCAGGTTGAGATTCCCAACCTCCCCAGTTTGTTTTGGCCCCCTTTTATCTTGACTGTGTCAGCTTTTTATTTTCCCTTGTACGTAAAATTTTTTTATCCTTTTCCCACGCCCTTAGCGAGAGAGCCTCTTGATTTTGTGTCCAATGGGCAGAATACAGCGGCCTCTCTTTTTGGAGGGTTGGACGGGCCCTACTATGTTGTGTTTAGTTTAATTTGTGTTGATGTTTAGTTTGTTTTGGGGTTCATTCCATCCCCACTCATTCTTCATTATTAAATTTTTATATATAATAATTTATTATCATTAAATTTTTATGGTATGGGGCGCGTTTTTGTAAGTCCCCTTTGATAGAATGCGGTATTGTGGTGTATGGAGGATTGAATGTTGACGGACGAGTTTTTATGGTGAATGAGGAAATTGTAATGAGTGAATGGGTCGTGAATCGGATTAGCTAGGTATAAGATAGTTAGTGTCGACCAGCCTAAATCCCTCCCCTTTTTTGGCCTTTTGCCCAAATTATATTTTAAGATACAATAAATAACGTTCGGCTACCGCGTTCGTTGGAGAGCGAGTTATTTTTCTGACTGGTTGCGTGCATTGTGATTGGTGAGATAGTACCGGCGAATCAAGTTTTCGGCATTTCTTTCTGCCCCTGATGTTCGAGTCTGAACTTTCAGTGATTTATTCTCTGTGTTGTGGAAGTAATCTGCGACAAATATTTCTTTTGTAATCCCAGATTGCCTACACTTTCAATTGAAGCAGGAGGAAAGCTCTAAAAAGGATTTTTCCTTTATGAAAAATACATTTAAACCTTAGGTATACCTTAGGTATACGAATTTTTGGAAGTACCTTGTTTAATGTATGAAACACAAGGTCCCCCTTCTAGAAAATTGATCAGGTAAAAACTGTATCAATTAATAATTAGTAATAAATGTATGTCTTGAAGTTTGTAAGAAATGTGACTTTTCTACCTGATTTGGTTTGAATTGTCGGCGTATTGTCGGATTGTGATGCATTTTTAGATTTGGGTGTTTCTTGTACATAAGGAGAATGTGTGTGTGTGTGTGTGTGTGTGTGTGGTTGATTTTCTTTTTCTAAGACAGCTGGCTTCAGTCTATCCATAGCGACTTGTCTGACTGATTACCTTTTTGTATTGTGAAGTAATTTTCTGCTCTGTGTAAGAATTTGTATGAACCCTGATAAAGGTTTTTTACTGCTTCTTCTCGTACGAAAACGTATTCGCAGGTATACAGATTTGTTTCTGTGTATGTGTGTTTATTTGAATTTCGAGCAGGTGTGAATTTCAATTGCGACATCTTATTTTTATTCTTGTATGAAATACGATGTCAGGTTAGAGTTTGTCATTTTCAAAAAATTGCCCTATTTCAGCTGGTATGCAGCCAAGGTCTTCTTTAATAATGTTCCTTATATAGAGGAGTATAAGGGGTAAATTATCAATCCAATTGATCGAGTTTTCCTTCATGGCTAACAATGTCTTGAGTTGCCTGTGGAATCTTTCCACTAATCCATTAGCACATGGGTGGTATACTGTAGTCTTAATGTGCTTTGCTCCCAGCAAGTTTCTGAATTCCAGAAAAAGAGTTGATCGGAATTGTGCCACAATCAGTGGTGATAACATGGGGTACTCCGAAAATAGAAATCCAATCTTTTTAAACAGCGTTTGCGATTAAAGTTGTTGATGTGTTTTTCAGTGCATTCGCGGTAGGCCAGCGGGAAAAATCTGTCAACAATAGTTAGGATATAGGAATAACCTTGACAGATCGATAGGGAACCCACGATGTCTAAGTGGATGTGTTTGAATCTTGCATCAGGGTTGCTGAAAGTACCTATTGGTGTTTTGGTATGATGTATTTTGTTCTGACATTTTAGGCATGCGGATGTCCAGTTTCTGATGCCTGGTGCCATGTTTGGTCCAAGAAATCGTTCACTTATAATTTTTACAGTGAATCGCTTGCTTGGGTGTGAAAGATTATGAAGGTGTTGAAATATTTTTTCCTCAGTGTGGGTGGGATGTACGGTCTAGGGTTGGTTAATGTAGTGTCACAATAAAGTGTTTTATTACCGAAACGAACTGGAAATTCTTTCAATGTTAAACAGGTATGCGATAATACTTCTGTTAGAGCAGAGTCAGAATTCTGTTCATCAGAAATTAAATCATGGCTTAATGTATCGTCGGTAATCGCTGTTATATCTGTGCGGGACAGAGCATCAGCCACAATATTTTGTTGTCCCTTAATATAACGAATGTCTGTTGTGTACTGGGAAATAAAATCTAAATATCTAATTTCTCTAGGAGTGCATTTGTCTGCACTAGAGTTCATGGCATAAGTAAGGGGCTTGTGATCGGTGTATATCGCAAAGTTTCTACCTTCGAGTATGTGTTTAAGCTGTTTAATTGCTAAATATACAGCCAACAATTCTCTAGAAAAGGTGCTATAATTTGTTTGTGTCTTGGTTAATTTTGCTGAGAAGAAGGAAATAGGTTTTCTTACTGAATCGATTTCCTGCTCAATTACAGCTCCTATTGCCGTGTGTTGGATGCGCGTCCGAAGTGAGGAAGATGAGTGCATTTTCGTCGTTGCTGGCATGTGAGCGTTTAGTAAAGTTTGTAAATGCTGATTTGGCTGTATTGAAGTCATCATGTTGTAATGTTCTTGGTTTAGTTTTTTTCTCTAACAGATTAGTCAAAGGCAGAACTACAGTTGATAGATTAGGGGTGAAACGGCGATAATAATTTATCAGTCCGATGAATTTTCGTAACTATCGGATGAAAGTAGGTACAGGAAAATTTTCAAAGTTTGAGCAATATTTCGAAGACCAAATGGCATTCGGAAAAACTTGAATAGCCCAAAAGGAGTTGTCACTGCTGTTTTGGGAATATCTTCTTCCGCTACCGGGATCTGGAAATAAGCTTTCGCTAGGTCGATCTTGGGGAATATACATGATCCGCGTAACCCGAGTGCGAAATTGTGTATATGCAGGGCAGGATAACGATCAGGGACCGTAGATGCATTTAATTTACGAAAGTCCACACAAGGTCGAAATCGAATATTATCCGCTGTTGGAACGAGGTGTAGGGGTGATGCATAAGGACATTCAGATAAGCGAATTATCCCTTCCCGTAGTATTTTGTTAAATTCATTTTTGGCGAATTGATTTTTGTGCGGATGTAGCCGTCGTGGACGTGAAAATACTGGCTGTCCAGTAGTCTTTATTCTTTATTTTGTGTCATGCTTGATGTTATCCGCATTTTTGAAGCGTGTTGTAATTTCCTTAAATTTGTCCAAGATATCAAGGAATTCTTTACTATGGCAAGTTCTTACACTAATGCCAGTAGAATTGCATTGTGTGCAGATTCCTGTAATACGGATATTGGTTTCGGTGTCCAAAAGGAGTCTGTCTCATATTCACCGACAAGTTGAAATGGGTCAAAAAATCCACCCCAAGAATTGGTGTTTGCACATCAGCTTGTAGAAAGTTCCACGTAAAATCTCGGCGCACGCCAATATTTAGCGTTAGATCTTTGGTGCTGTAGGTATCGATGCGCGTACCATTTGCAGTTAGTAGTCTGAGGAGACTAGGATTGGGTTTGCGTCCAGGTGCTAGTGAAATGATACTGACTGCTGCTGCAGTATCCACTAGGAATTTGTAGCCGTTATTTTGGTCAAATACGTAAAATAAATGACTTTTTTGGTGTGTACCGGCCGGGGTAGTCGCGTTCACTCGCCGGTTTGATCGTTTCCCTGGTGTCTGTTAGCATTATGACGGCAAGACTGGGTGCATTCCTTGCATCGTTACCAAATGTATGGTGATACCAGCAAATTCAACTGGGGTGAGTGTTCGTTCGTCCGTGAATAAGGCTTCTTCGGCGTAGGGTAGGATTATGTCCACGTGAGGTTCTTCTGTACTTCCGGTGTTGTTGATTTAGAAGCAGTTGCATTTGTTGCATTTGCTTTTGTCAATCTGCAAGTTCTTTGTTGATGTGATTGTGTTTAGCACTGCAGTCGTTTTCTTGTTTGGAAGTCAGTGCATTAAGTCTTTGATCGAACGACACAAAAATTTTGTCAGCGATATCTGCCAATTTCTCCAGTGCTGTATCGTCTGTCATGGTCGTTAGTATTTGTACAATAGTGGTTGGCAATTTGCCCAGCCATAGACGGCGCAGGATGGACTCCGACATATCATTCCCTCTGAGGTGACTTTTCATGTACCTGAGATCACCGATACTTATGTTGTTAAAAGGTTCCCTCAACATTTGTTCGTCTGAGCGACCTATCCTTTTAATGATGGATGCTTTAAGGGCGTCGTCAAGTGATGATTGAAAACTGATGTGTGTGTGTGTGTGTGTGTGTGTATATATATATATTTCATATGTACATATAACATATATTTGCGTACGGTGTGGGGTTTCTTCATTTGCATTTTAGTCTGTTTATATTGTAATTCTGATAATAATTATTTTTCAATCATTTGCTTACATTACTACTACTACTGCTACTAACAATAATAATATATCTTATACTCATAATGGTAGATATTTATATATGTATATAATTAAGTTGTAATTTACTTTCACTTACACCTGTTTCTATTGTAATTCATACTATAAATCATTTATAATTTTGGAAAATCTACACGACAAGCAACATAAATCGCATTCATATTTTTAGACATTTTCTTTTTTATTTTGGCTTGATTGAAGAGATTACTTAGGAATAGATGATTATGACGTGCAAATGGTCTGGTGGATAGCAGCTGGGAACGAGAAATTGGCTATCCGAATTCGTTACATCCACTTTCGCTCCAATAAATTTTGGAAAGATATGTTTTATTTCCCCCCTCCCCAGGCATGGGTTAAATAGCAGAACTCTTCAAATTTAGTCAGCAAACAGTCTAGTTAAATGACAACTCTGAATTCCAATTCGTATATAACCATAGTGAAGTACATACGACGCAGATAACGAAAGGATTCTATGATCCCGACTGCGGTCGTTTCATTAATCAATAAATACAAATGTATGTAGTATTTGTAAAAATGTATTTTTGCAAGGTAGGAAACGATTCTAACAACAGTGTAATATTAAGGACGGAAAGTATGTTTGCTTGTCTGTTTCACAAAAACAAATTGAAGTGTTACTTTCAAAACTAATATTTGGATGATGAATCAACCAAAATCACAAAGTACGAATGTGTTTTAGGGACTTTTGCAAACTATTTCTGTAAATAGATACTTTTCAACCAAACATCTCATCAGAAATAATGAACGAGTGATTTTGCGTGGTTAATCTTCCGCTACTATATTAAACAGAATAACTGCAAAAATCTTCTAAATATGTTTTACAATTAAGTGAGTTCTTGGTCATTCATCTAGAATATTTTCGTATTTATATTTTCTTATTTTTTTTGTTCAGAATTTTAGAGTTCTGTATTTCTCAAATATTTAAACAGCAGTTACGGATTGTACTCGTAATTTTTATGTATCAGTCTTAATAGACTAAAAAGGATCAAAGTTACCTTCAATCTAAAATTACTGTAAGGATTATGAAACAGCATTAAATGTCATTTTGAAATTGTACTTATATTTTCCAGATTGTTATTTTGATTTCATTTCAGTTATGCAAATTGACTCTGTTGTAGAATTCGTTTTTTTAAGAAATGTTTATCATGATCGATTTTGTAGAATCTCTAATATTGGACATTACTGAATATTTATACTATTAGGTTGAGTCATAAATAATTTCAGCTTTCGTTGATAACTTTATTCTTCAAAGTATTGCAGTTGGTTCCCCTAAACGGAAATTACTTATGACTCTACCTAATACTTTTGCATGTCCATGACTCCCGATTTACTTAAAATAAACAAGTCAATTAACTTTTGCGGGTATTAGGTTCTACAAACAATCTATCTAACTCAGTGACTAGAATATGCATATCTACTAAGCTGTACTTAGTTTGGCATAGGGTCACAAAGAATAGAATTTTATGAGAGTAAAATTCGATAAACATTCGTATAATGTGTCTAATCTTGCAGTTAGAAAAGTGGGTAGCTTTTAAATAAACTTTACTGGACTATCATTAGTATAGAATGTAAATTACCAATCATTACTCTACGACAGTTTCGAAGATTAATTTGGGGGAGGGCCACAGTAACAAAACACTTCGTTAGAATCGACATCTTTTTTTCCTTTTTATGTACCATGTCCTTTTAGGACGTAGGTGATCATGGCTCTCAACTTCTATCTATCCCTTGCAGCTATCAGCAAGTTCAATCCCTCTGCTTCTTCCCCCAGACCACGTTCTGTCATCCACCTGCTCAAGCTATGTCTCCCGCTGCTTTTCCTTGTCTATCTTTCCCTCTATTCGACCCGTGAGTATCAGATTCTCCAGGCCTTTCTTCCTCATTATGTGTCCCAGAAACTTCAATTACTCCGAAAACAATCTGCCATACTAGTTTGTTTCGTTTTTTTCTTGTTTTGTTTTCTCCCCTTTTCGGTTTAAAGTAAATTTTAAATTTGAATACTTATTGTATAATACGCAATAAAAATATTGGAATACATAAAACTTAATTTTACATGTCAATGTATTACTTTGATAGTTGTATACTTAAAAATAAAAGTAACACTAATGAATAAAATATTTGTAAAGATAGGTTACTTCGTTCCAGGTTGATATGCAAAATTTATCTGTGAGGATTAGAAATCATTTTCAGTTTGACCTGTACTTTAATTATTAATCTTTTTCAGTCAACCATTTATATTGTATATTAGATATGTATAACTTCCTAAATAACGCCAGCATGATGAAACTTATATGCTAAAAGAGTGAAATGACTTTTTAATCAAAAGGAAATAAATACATGTTGATATAAGGGATTAAATCCTACATCTTAATCTTTAGTGCAGCTGATTCTCTAGTTTTCATTTCGCAACGATGGAATCATGAAGGCACAAATGTGAAGCCAAAAACCCAGTTAAGATACAAACGTTTTTCGATTTAAGTAATTATAGAAAAGGGGCTGGAATCTCAAAATGAAACAAAACTGACATAAAGAAAAAAGCAACTCCAGAAATCTGAAACCACAAAATCAAAGAAGCGAAACGTTAAACAAAACTGAATAAACAGCCACTTCAACATCTTTGTTGCAGAAAAGCATTAATGAAATCATAAATCAATAAGAGAAAGTCAAACTTTCCATTTGTTCTCAAAACTCTCTACTACTTTCCATCTTCATAATAGAAATGTATAATGTATATCTAGGCCATAAAGATTTATTTAAACAAGAATGACATTTAAAAATATGGATAAAACATTTCAAATACGTATAAAATATTTAATATACATTACTGTTACTATTCAGATCAAAGTAACCGTTGGCCACATAACGTGAATTTTACTATGACAAATAAGAAAAAAGAATATTTTTCTTCTTTTATGTGCCATGTCTCTTCAGGATATAGGCGATCATAGCCCTCCACCTCCTCCTGTTCCTTGTAGCTCTTAATAAGTTTTGTCTTTTTGTTATTTATCTCAAACCCTGTTCTGCCATCCACTTGCTCAAGCCAATTATGTATGTCACGCGTTGCTTTCCCTCGTCTCTCTTTCCCTCTATTCGTCCTGTGAGTATCAGATTTTCCAATCCCTCCTTCCTCATTACATGTACCAGAAATTTCAACTGATTCTTCCTGGTTTTAAGTATAAGTTTCCTCCTCGTTTCCATTCTCCCCAAAAACTCGCCTTTGCTCACATGTTCGGCCCATAGTATTCTTAGAATTAATGTATAGTTTGGAGGTGTCAAGTTAAAAGAGAATGCGGGAGAATGGATATCAAGCGACAACAAGGCGCACCGTAAAAATGCCACGAGATACACTGTGAGATATAAAACCAAAATAATTTTATTAAAAAAAAATAAAAGCAAATTATGCTAAATATTAGGAGTGCACAAATGTGGTGGTTTGTGCTCCCGGAAAAGTGGGTAATACATTCCTGGACTTATTTTTTTCTAAAATAAGGCTCAATGGTTTTTGCAGTAAAATTACCAAGTTTATAATCAATATCAATCAAATAACATGAGATATAAGAAAAATGCAGTGTATACAAAACAATACAAATTACAAGGAAAGAAGTGAAATAAAAGAGTTTCAGTGAGGTCGAACCCCGTTAAAATAGTATATTTACCGTGAAGGTATAAAATCTGAATGTTCTTAATAATTCTTATGATTTGATTTGGGTTGACAATGTTCGTGACAGAATTCGTTCTTGCGTTCAGAGTTCAGTCTTGAACGTAGAGCGTTGTTTTGAGAAAAGTACTTGTTCTCTATCGTGTAAACAACTTTTTTGTTACAATAGTCGGGGTGAAAATAAAACTTAATTCAGTCGTGAAAACGACAATTTGGTTGTCACACCTTCGATGAGGAGTTGGTTTTCGCGGACGCAGTGTTAGGTTTTCAGGTGTTTTTAGAAGGCATTGCATCTCCCACTCCTCTACTCTACAGTTGATGGTCATATTGCAAGGATTTTTATACCAAAGATCGGCACCGATTTAGCCAAAAATTTTGACGAACAACACAATCATTTCAGAATTCAGCCGGCTCGAGTAACATTGGTTAAATGTCACTTTTATCAAAACAATTTATTGTAGTAGAAAAAAACACTTCTTTTTTTTCCTTTCCCTTTCCTTCATTTTCAGTTAAACCCCCTCCACTCCTTGATCAAGGAGCTTTGCACGCAGGCTGGCAAGGTTACGGTTTCAGAAAATCATTTTATTACTTTCCTCCATTCCTACAAACTACCGAGAGCCGAAATTTACTCAGAGAGAAAAATAATTAACAATACACTTATATTTAAATTTAAAATGTAACATTTCCAAAAGTCTAAGGATATAGCTAAAAAAAAAATTTTTGTTTACGGTATTGACAACATTTAGTACTTTAGTAACTCGGTTATTAGTCAATAACCGAGTTGCTCGAAAGTACTTGCACAAAAACAATCAAAGCTATAAACTTTGAATAGTTTATCCACAATTTTTATGCAGATGTGCAACAACCTATTCGAAAATTGGAATATATAATGAAGTAAAAAGACAGAACTTTTCGGTTAAATTTAAAACTTGTTTAAAATACACACATACACACACACACACGTGTGTGTGAATAAACACCATTCACCTACTTTTCTTTTCAACTTAATCTTGAAGTAGTTTTTAAGCTTTCGTTTCTCTTCGCTCAATCTTCCTCTAACTTTCTCATTATTTTTGTTTATGTATTTTTAATTCTATGGGTTTCTACGCCTCTCTTTTCTTTCTTTATTCTCCATTCATCGTCTCTTTGATATTAGTCACCTTTACATTTAATGTCATTAATCAATGAAAACGAGGTAAGACCTAGTATCTGGAATGGTGAATTGAAAAGAGCCGCGAGATCTCAGTTTGCTTCATCTGATTTTTAATCGGTTCAAAGGTACTGCTTTGATGAAATTTAAAAATGACTATATGCATAAATATTTTTGCAGTTCCTTTCGAATTTTATGTATTTGCGTATTGGTTTAGTATCAATCAATCTATCAATATTCGTTTGCACTTACGACTCTATTTATTTAAATCCCTTCTTTCTATCTTTGCAATTCTTTTCATATTCATTCGTTTCATTCCTTTAATAGCAACTCTTCCATTATTTTTGCTTTACGTCAATTTATTTATGGCTCAATAGATATCTATCAAACTATCTCAATATATTCTTAGATATCTATATATCAGTCTATCACTTAATTCCATTCTTTTCGTAACTGTCTATCTATCTAATCTAATATTGCTTTAATCTCTAAAGCGTGATTATATATATATATCCTTTCGATTCGATGTGCCAAAGACACTGAGCATGCCTTCTGAATGATTGTTGCTTGCCTTAGGTTGAGAATGCTGAACTCTGCACAACCAAAATAGCAATGGATGGGCTTAATTTTCAGGCATCATTTTCCGGACGAAAACTCGTATTCTGAATTTTTTCAAACCACAGTTAAATATTTTACACTGAGTAGGCAATATGTCCAAAGATCCAGCCGACCAAATAACGGAGCAGGCAAGCAGGACGGTTTTGAAAATGTACTGCGGTTGATTACAGCATTGTACAACTATTTCTTCAGTATCATGACAGATGAGGAGGAAAGCAAAACGTCGGGCTACGCAAGCTGAAATACGCAAGGTGAAATGCGCATGCTTGATGGGGCTATTACACATGGTTGACCGGGGAGATTACTAAGGCCTTTGCATGCTATGAAGAATTTGATGCTCTTAGATTATTTTTGCTTGAGAAAGGCTACTAGGAATAAAAATAGTTAATACGTCGGTG
>OZ038481.1:69329806-69344806 GCA_964036315.1 Acanthosepion esculentum | reverse complement strand
CTTTATTTGTTTTTGTTTTGTTTTGTTTTTTAAACGGCTAGTTTATCGTATTCGGGTGTTAGTTTATTTATATATTTGGATGTGTTTGGATCGATTTATTATACTTGTTGTTATTTATTTGTTACACTATATCTTTTTGGCTTTCGGTTTTTAAGTAACGTAGTATATTATCTTTTATTAATGTTTTTTTTGTTTTTTTATTATTATTTTTATTTGTATAACAGTTATAACTTTCATCCGTTCTTTTGTTTTGATTTTATTTCGTATATTCTAACAGGTGTGGTTTTATGATTTGTTTGGAGTAATTTATTTTGCTTATTTTATTGTTGTTTGTTTATATATTTATTTATTTTTCTATTTTAAGTTACGTAGTAAAAATTTGTTTTCATGTCTACATTTTGAGATTAGCTCGGATCTTTTATTTAATAATTTATTTTCATCTGGGAAGGTAATGATAGCTATTTTTTCCTCCAAGCAAAGTTTGCAGGTTTTTGATAGGTTGTTGTAGGCTGATGATTTTTTCCTTATTTTCCAAGATATTTTTGGTGTGGTGTGTGTTTTGTTTTTTATTTCCCAGATATACTTAGAAAGCATTGTGCTGTTCGCATATTTACTATTTGTGAAAGACATTTTGTGTACATAATTTCTTTGTTTCCATGGTCCTTCGGTTACTCCTATATATACTTTTTCTTCATTATCTGCTGATTTTGTCGTGGCTTGGTAGATTACGTTGTTTTGTAAGCAATTACCGTTTAAGGGACATTCGTTTTTTATTCTGCAGTTGCACGTGGGTTTAATTTGTTCGTGTGGTTTGTTAATAATTTTTCTGTTGTGCTTTTTTATTATTTGTGCCATGTTCTCGGTGCAACTGTAGCTGATTTTTACTGTGTTTTTGTTGAATATTTTGTGTAGGGTGCTTGATTCCGGGAAGTGTTTGTGTAAAAGCTTGAAGAATATTTTTCCTATGTTTGTTTTTACGTTTTTGCTGTACGGTGGGTTGAACCATATGATATTTCTTTTTCTGTTGGTCTTTTTTGTGTTCTGTGGTGAGTATGTGAGTGTTGCTGGGAATCCGCTATCTTTTAGGGCTGTTTCGTAGTCTTTCTTGGCCTTGTTAAATATAGATTCATCGGAAGAATTGTCGGAAAGCCTGCGGTTAATCGATTTAGGTATCTGTTTGATTATAGAAGGCGGGTGGTTGGAGTATATATGTATGTACTGTGGTTTATCATTCGGTTTTCTGTATGGTTTGTGTGTGCCTTTTCTTAGGTTGAAGGTGACATCTAGAAAATCTACTTCGTTTAGGTTAGTTTTTATATCTATCTCGAATCCGTTATTTTTGAAAATTTTAATTATTGCTTTTCTAGTTTTATCAGTCTTTTGTTTGTTGCAGTTTCTTAAGATTATGAGACCGTCATCTCTGTAGAGCCCTGTGTCATTTCTATCTATTATTTTGCTTAGTTCGTGTAGTAAGTAAATGCCTACGATTTCGCATGTCTCTGCACCGTCAAAGCTTCCCATTGTAGTGTCAAATATCCCATCTTTCTTTATCCATGCTTCTTCATGGTGAAATAATAATGATTTACGTGAGTGCTTAATGATGTCGATTTCGTTTGGTTTTATTATTATTTGTTCCTGAGCTAAGTTGATGGCCTTATATAGTGTACGTTCTGTTATGGATGGGTAAAATTCTTTTATGTCTAATTGTAGGAAGTGGCAATTTTGTTTGTTATTTATGCTGTTGAACCAGTCAATGGTTGTTTTTGTGTTTTTCCACTGGTTTACTCCTAACTTCTTCCTAAGTTCAGAATTAATTCTTTCTAGTATTGTTTTACTTATTTTACCTAGTTCGCTTTTGGCTGGGTTTATGAGTCTGCATGCAGGGTTGGTTTTGAAATTGTCCTTATGGTCTTTTAGTGTGATAAAGGCTTGCGTCTTGCTCATGCAACTTATTCGGTCATCTAGGTCTAATTTTTGAGCGATTGCTTTAGCTTCTTTATTTATATCGTGTTCTATTGTTTTGGGTGCCTTTTTGTATGTTTTGGTTATGTTGTTCTTTAGTAATTTATTGTGCGTAGGAGGGGTTAGTTTGTATAAATTTCTTGTTTTGTCGGCTGCGATAAATACATTTACTGAACTGTTTATTTTAGCTATATCTTCTTTTAGCTTTTTTTGGAATGCATCTTGTTTTTTATGGAATTTTATGTTTCTAACTAGGTCAGTTAAGTCCTTCTCGAAGTCATCTAATTCTTTTTGTTGCGGGGGACATTTTCTTGTTTTGAACCCGTATTTTTCCTTGAGTGTATTATTATTATTGTGAAGATCTTGGTTTAAAAAATGTGCTTTCCATCTCATTCTTTTTATGAAACTTTCTGTTTTTTCAAATAATTTTAGTTTATATATGTAAGGGGAAGGGGTGGGTATGTTTTTTAGTGAGTAGTCGAGGCTAAATTTTTCTATGTCCATGTTGTGTTATAAATGTAGCGAAAGTGCTCTACTGATAATCAGGAGCTGAATATGCAGAAATATAGTCTTAAAGTGTGCTATATTTATGGGGTAAAGTGCTCAATATCAGAGATAGAGCGTGTGTAAATATAAAAGTGGACATGGAAGTCAGCACTTAGAGGCGACAGTCTGTTTCATGCTAGTGCAATCGTCAGGCGACTAGTGCTGTTATTTTTCTCGGCTATTTATATAAGGGTCAGTGGTGCATTATGGGTAGTCTATTTTGGCGGTTACTTTTACCGGAAGTGGCTTATTTGTTTATTTATTTATGTCAAATTGTTTTGCTTGTTTTTTGTTTGTTTTTTATTTTTATTTTTATTTTTTATCTTATATATTTATTTATTTATTCTTTTATTTTGATCGGTGTTTTTGGTTAACGTAGTAAAAATTTGTTTATATAGCTTATTGTTGGTAGTCTATAATGGCCGTCATTACCGGAAATCGCTTGTTCGCTTATTTATTTGGGTCAAATTGTTTTGCTTGTTTTTATTTATTTTCATTTTTATTTTTTATCTTATATATTTGTTTATTTGTCATTGATTAAATCTGTTTGTTGAATTTGTGGTTTTTTCTGACTATTATTTAGGTGGGAACAGTTTTTAATTTATCTATTTAGGTTGGTTATCTTTATTTGTTTTTGTTTTTTAAACGGCTAGTTTATCGTAATCGGTTGTTAGTTTATTTATATATTTGGATGTGTTTAGATCGATTTATTATACTTGTTGTTATTTATTTGTTACACTATATCTTTTTGGCTTTCGGTTTTTAAGTAACGTAGTATATTATCTTTTATTAATGTTTTTTTTGTTTTTTTATTATTATTTTTATTTGTATAACAGTTATAACTTTCATCCGTTCTTTTGTTTTGATTTTATTTCGTATATTCTAACAGGTGTGGTTTTATGATTTGTTTGGAGTAATTTATTTTGCTTATTTTATTGTTGTTTGTTTATATATTTATTTATTTTTCTATTTTAAGTTACGTAGTAAAAATTTGTTTTCATGTCTACATTTTGAGATTAGCTCGGATCTTTTATTTAATAATTTATTTTCATCTGGGAAGGTAATGATAGCTATTTTTTCCTCCAAGCAAAGTTTGCAGGTTTTTGATAGGTTGTTGTAGGCTGATGATTTTTTCCTTATTTTCCAAGATATTTTTGGTGTGGTGTGTGTTTTGTTTTTTATTTCCCAGATATACTTAGAAAGCATTGTGCTGTTCGCATATTTACTATTTGTGAAAGACATTTTGTGTACATAATTTCTTTGTTTCCATGGTCCTTCGGTTACTCCTATATATACTTTTTCTTCATTATCTGCTGATTTTGTCGTGGCTTGGTAGATTACGTTGTTTTGTAAGCAATTACCGTTTAAGGGACATTCGTTTTTTATTCTGCAGTTGCACGTGGGTTTAATTTGTTCGTGTGGTTTGTTAATAATTTTTCTGTTGTGCTTTTTTATTATTTGTGCCATGTTCTCGGTGCAACTGTAGCTGATTTTTACTGTGTTTTTGTTGATTTAATCAATGACAAATAAACAAATATATAAGATAAAAAATAAAAATGAAAATAAATAAAAACAAGCAAAACAATTTGACCCAAATAAATAAGCGAACAAGCGATTTCCGGTAATGACGGCCATTATAGACTACCAACAATAAGCTATATAAACAAATTTTTACTACGTTAACCAAAAACACCGATCAAAATAAAAGAATAAATAAATAAATATATAAGATAAAAAATAAAAATAAAAATAAAAAAACAAACAAAAAACAAGCAAAACAATTTGACATAAATAAATAAACAAATAAGCCACTTCCGGTAAAAGTAACCGCCAAAATAGACTACCCATAATGCACCACTGACCCTTATATAAATAGCCGAGAAAAATAACAGCACTAGTCGCCTGACGATTGCACTAGCATGAAACAGACTGTCGCCTCTAAGTGCTGACTTCCATGTCCACTTTTATATGTATGTATATATATATGTTGGTAGAATGGTGTCAGATGGCCTTCAAACCAAAGAAAAGCAGGGCACTGTCTATGAAGAGAGGGTTGGTCATACATGAAGTGTTTTCCATCGCATGTGAAAAGATACCAACAGTGCGGGATCAAGGTGTAAAGAGTCTGGGGAGGTGGTATAACTTCCCTGTGACAGATTGTCACCGTGGGATCGAAATCCAGCAACAAGCGGAGGTGGGCATGCGAAGATTAGATCAATGTTGGCTTTCCGGAAAATTTCAGGTGTGGTGTATGCATTTTGGTTAGATGCCTAGATTAATGTGGCCGCTGACTACATACGAAGTGGCACTGTCTAGAGTTGAAATAATTGAGAGGAAAATTATTATGTGCATAAGGAAGTGTCTTGGTGTTTCAAGGATTCTGTTACTGGTCGCTTTGTATGGCAGCTCAGGGGGCCTTCAGTTACCTCTTACTTCTTTGGTGGCGGAATAAAAGGAGGCGATGGTGAGATTGCAGTCTATGCTGTGTGAGTCGAGGGATGCTGTAATCCGGAAGAATGTGCCAGAGGTGAAGACAGGAAGAAAGTGGAGAGTGTCAGACGAGATGTCAGCAGTGGAAGTGATGGTTCAGGGTGTTACAAGGAAGGGACGTGCTTGAGTTGGTCTACAATCTTACGCGAACGTAGATTTGTCGTGCAAAACAACAAAGCGCAAGTGATCTACTGCTCTGGACACCTAGACATGGAGCAATTCAGGTTAGTCGCCCAGCAATCACATACATTGACTACCAATGTTATGACACAAATGTCTCCATAGTGACCTTCTGATCTTGATGCAGGGCAGTGATGGTTGACGTGATCGACATATGAATGTCTGTGCTAGCTCGACCAAATGAAATGTAATGCCACATATTATCCTTTAATTTTGACAGGCTTACGGCCATGTCACGTTGAAGCATCGCTTCTCGTATGGTTACCGAATTTAAGCAACATGAGTGAGTTCTTGGGAACACCAGATACTGTAACTTTGGATGTGCGTGTGGTGTAATAGATAATGGATCGAAATTGGAAATCGGAGGGCCGCCGATTTCCAATTCCAGTTGTGTTCGTTATATTCACTTATGCCCCCCCCCCAGGAAACTATGGATCCACCTCGTCCTTCCAGATTAATTAGTAGGAATTTTATCAGTAAAGCATTATTACCCTCAAAAGATTCTTACAATCTAAAATATTTGCTGACTTTAAATAACTTGCAAATGTTTGATAAGCCGTAAAAAAGAAATCAATGAATCCATTTCGAGAGAATATTAAGAAACAACTGTTGGTTGTACAAGGAACTTTACTAGAGTTTCATTTCCCCAAAAATACGCCGCGATGTTATGATTGCAGAAACATTCATATATATATATATATATATATATATATATATATATATATATATATAAATGTACACGTGTTCAACTTATTCAATAAAAGTTGCCTCAACGCCAAGGACGGTAGTATCGGCGCAACATCAGAAGTGACTGCATGTCCGGATGAAGTGGTTTTCCCGTTTCCTATAATTTCCTGATGATCGATATATATAAAGCTTCCACAAAAAGGACCTGATGAACGCTTATTCATAATAAACATATATTGTTGATTTCTATGTCCACCCTGTTTATATCTACAAACGCATTTCCCCAAATATTAAGTCACATTTCAAACAATATAATGATATGTGTGCATATACATGCACACATATCAGTGTACGTGCGTGCGGAAGTGTCTTCTCTTATGACTCACCGCAGCTTCCTATCCCTTGTGGCTCTAAACAATGTTTGTTCTTTACTATCCCTCCAAGTCCCTGTTCTACCATCCAGTTAAACAAGCTTGTTAGTATCCCCCACCCCTTCTTGCCTTCAATGTCATGTGAGCGTCAAATTCTCCAAGTCCTCTTTCCTTAATGTCCCAGAAACTTCAACTACCTCTTTCGGATTCTAAGTACAAGCGACCGTTGTGTTCCCATGTTTCTTAAAATTTTCTCATTTCTCTCATGTTCCGTCCAAGATATTCTCAGAATTCTTTTGTAGAACCATATGTATTATTTCAAGACTCCATCTCATCTGCCATATAGGAGATTAAATATTACATAGTAGTTCCGACTTATCTACTTGTTGCATTAATTGCACTCACTCGAGCAGCTCCTCGGTTAATCTCTTCTTGCTAAGAGTTACCCAGCCCCTCACTGACGTAGGCCCCCTTCTCAAATAATGAGAAAAATTAATTATCAATTATTTTACAGTTGTTTGAATAAGTAACCTGTAGATTTTACTTTTCTATGAGAATTATTTTTCTTCTCCTTCGTCATCTTCTTTTTCTCTTTGTTAACATCATTGATGTCGTAGTTATCGTTTAACTTTCAACAAATTCTACATTCTTCCTCTCTCTCTCCCCCTTCTCGTTATACCAGTGAACCCTATTGTACGAATATATTATTATTATTATTGTGTGTGCCTTTCTTATCATTCCCTTTTACAAATAAAAAAACAATGCATTTCTGTTAGTTTTCCTTTTCCTGATTCTGTTACTCCTGTTTTCCTCTTCTTCTGTCCTTTATTCTGACTTATTCACCACTCGATATCATCCTGTAGTTCAAATTCGTCCGAAGCAGACTTGCACTCGCCAGCTTTTCTACATCATTCATCGAGCGAGCCCAATATAATCAATGGCAACTGGGAGTGACCTAAGCGTAGTGCACCATCTATCTTCTGCCAACACCATTTATCCATCTCCTGCCCCAAATATAACAGCCTACGGAGACAGATGAAATCACATTACTTACATTAGGCCGACGTATAATTCTCCCTAAATCTCATCCCCATTTGATTCACACGTTCATCTCTCCGTCATTCATTTTTATTTTTCATTCTATCAGAATCTTTATATCCTTTTTATTTTGATTTATTTACAGAAATTTTATTACAACCATATTTCTTTGTCTGTTTTTTATCATTTTATAATGTCCTTCGTTAGTGCCTCACATTAATATTTATTCGCTTTCTCCTCTCTCTCTCTCTCTCTGTCTGTGTATGCGTGTGTGTTTGTGTTGTTTTGTCTTGTTTTTGCTTTGTTTTATTTTTTTTCTTTATTCGTGGGGAGGGTCTTTTCAGTTAGTTGTGTTTCTTTCCGTTTTCTCTATCCGCCTTGACCAGCTTCTTTTCCTATTGTAATTTTCTTACCTCACTTCATTCTAAGATATTTGCGCATTTCCCAAACTTTAACCATTTTTCGCATAGCATTTCTTTTGTGCTGTCGCTTTCACTTTATTTATGTTCAAATGTTTATTTCCTCTTTTTCTTCTCTATTTCTTTTCCTTTCGTTTTCTTTTATTGTCTTTCCCGTTTATTCTCTATTTCCCGTTTGGTATCTACTGACATATCTGATTTTTTTCTCAAATATTTATTCCTAATTTTATTTATTTTCTTCAGCTTGTTCTTTATTTTACTCCTCCACGTATGTCACTTCTTTGTTCACGTTTTTCATCTTTACACTCACTGTCTCTTCCACAAATGTACGAAGAGACAAACAATACTTCTTTTCAAAAGGCAAAAACAGAATGCAATAAATATGCCAAAAAGAATTAACTTCACGAAAACGTTGAAGAAAAAGCAAAGAAGGTTCGATAAATTATCCTGATTTCTCAGTCAAGTTATGACTTAATCCTTTTTACTTTATTTTATTCCGAATTAATTTCTCACAATAGATATTTACTTGCTTTTCCTTTATTTTGATTGAGTTTTATCTTCTGTTGTTTGATAATTCGCAATACAAGGTTAAAATAAAAAATAAATGTAAAAATCCATAAAACGAGGACATTTGTGCAACATTACATTACATTGACTTGCGAAAAAAGAAAGCTATTTGATCTTACAACCGTAAAAAGGGTGAAAATAAATCTGATTTAAATGTTCACAACTTTCTCAAGAAATCTACCACAAATATTTGCTCATTTCCTGCAAACTATTTTATAAAGAATTCATATTCTTGTTTCTAAAAATCATGTTTATTTCCACTTACGGATGGACTGTACCCCATCACAACGTACAGTCTGAACGAGAGACGCAGTTCTCCATAGTTTTATTCTATTATCTTATATGCTGATATGCTCGATGAAAGTGTCACAACTCATTGAATTTCCAAAACACTTCTGGGGGCATTTCAAAAATATAAAGATTATCAATGAATTTATAAGTGAGTTAAAAAGGAAGATATTAAATTTATTCATTCGAAAAATAGTGGAAAATAAATGAAGAATGCAATACGAGAAAAACAAAGCAGACACTCAAGAAGTTCAAGGGAATTTGCGAAGTTAAAATGAAAGAATAAACTAAATGTTTTATTTTGATATCACCCTACAGTGTACGGAAGTTTATTAAGAGTCGCAGAAGTTGCAAACTTCGAGAAAGTGGTCATTGAAAAGCAAGCAGCGCCTTTGTTCCAGACGACGCAAAATTTAGAAAATAAATATATATACCGGTATTATAATTCTAACGACAAAATAACGAAAAAGATACAAGGATACTATTCCACCCTAAGATCTTCATATTTTTTTTCATTCAAGACATGCGTAAAAATAAGAATTAAGATATCCACGCAAATATTATGTTCCAAGAAATATCACTCCCAGTAGATACGTTACATGTGAAAGATGATGAAGGCAACAAAGTAAAAAATGTTCGTCATTTTAAAGAAAACCGTACAAAGATTAGAAGGTTTTAGACAGGATCCAGAATAGTTATCTTAGTAATTCGCATCCGATTGTATTATAATGAAAATGTTCTCAAACTTTAATCTTGTCCGTGAATTCTTGTCGATTACAGATTGCTAAAGAGATTCCCTTCAACCGTCGCCTTTTTTATAAATAACTCGTCCGCATTTATGACCTTGTCATTTCTTTTACTTTCCTCCAATACTTTAGGGTTCCTTTACTTTGCTTATCTTACCCTATTCCTTTCCGGTTTACTTCCTACTTTCCACCACACTTTTCTGTTATTTTCTATATAATTAGTATTGATATTTATTATTTTACTGCCTTTCAATTCTTTCTTAACTTTGCTGTGAGTCAGTCACAGTTTCGTGCCAGGCGAATTGTATTTTATAAGCAAAGAAACCAGGACACAAGTGATTCGCTATTACACCTTCAGTGAACGCTTTATGGTGTTATTTACATGGCCTCTTGTCAATAAATTCTTAATAACTTGTAGTAAATTTAAAATCCTGGCATATTTATTCCCACTACCCACTGGAACAAAAAGGAAATGTAGCGGATGAAATTCAAAGTTGTTATTGGTATAATGAAAACGTAATCAAATAATAACGTTTTCATTATACCAATAATATACGGAATAATGAGACTGCGTGTTAAATAATCGGCTTATTTCGACGCATTTGTTGCTCATGACGGACAGTGATTAATAGTAAAATTATCATTGAATTGCCGATGATTTTATATTAAACATTATTTATTTTAACACATATTTATACTCGAAGACCACTAACTTGTTTTAAATCATTTTTACATCCCACATTTTCTTTTTAGTCACTATCCTTACTTGATTTCAAAATGACATAGTTAGAAAACAATAAAAGAATGACAAAATTTAGAAAGATAGTAGTCCACTGCATAAAATGGCTACAAAAGTATATCTAGGGAGTCCTGAAACTTTTTCGGCCTGATGTACTTCCCAATATTTAAACTAATCATCAAACGATAGTTTTTTATTCCTTCTTCGTCAGACCGAGATATATTTTTTCAACACCCACTCGTTAACTTGGCTTATTTTCTTTTTTCGATAAGTAAGTTAAAAGTAACAAATTATATTTACACATAATAGAAAATGCTAAATTGCATCGGACTTTCAATTTCAAATAGATTACCAAGTTCAGAAGACCAAAAACAGTTTAAATCTGAGTGAAAAACTGAGAGGAAGCGGTCAGTGTTAAAACGATAAAATAGGAAGGTAAAGTTTGAAAAATCATTATTGGAGCGCTTGAAAGTTTTCTGCATTTAGTTGTCTATATTTTGGTGAAATCAACAAATTCCGTAGATTTTTTTGGAGAAAACTTGTAACTTGATATTCAACAAGAGTCACGAGATTCTCTTGGTATGAAAACTCAACTACTACAATAATAATATCGACTTTATTGACCTAGAGAAAGAAAATGAGATTGCAGATGCTCTGGACATGATTAGAAGAGTAATAGAGAATAAATGAAAGAGGTCGACTGGAATTGGCGTAGATTTGTTTGGTTAGGAATTAGAATCTTTGTCTATTACAGATTGAAAAGAAAGCAGGACCTGTGGGGAAAAAAACTGCAACCCAAATAAATGAAATCCGACCTTTTCGATGTAGTTCTTGTTTGTAGGAAGTCACTCTGAAGACGAGCCCGGGTCTTAATTCGGTGGGCACATGCCAAACGCAATATTCTTTGGGATTTGCTAGGCGTTCTTCCTATGGCGTTTGTAGATTCTCTGCCAATTTTTCTTGGCAAAATTGTGGTTCTGAATTTCACAATGTTGCCTTTTGTGAACATTATTAGATTCAAGATCGGACCAAATCTGTAGGTCTTGTAAAATGATCACCATACAAAGTTCACAGCTACAAAGTTCATACTTTTACAAAAAAAAAGTGGATAAGTACAATTATCATTATGTTTGATTATCTGAATCAATACTGCTTCTAATTAAATTTTTTTCTCTTAATATTGTCTTTCTTTCAAATTTCTTTCATTTATTTCGATACGTTTTACAAGTCATTATTTTCTATCGCGATTTATATTATTTTTCCCGTTGTTTTCTCTGAACTCTGATCTTTCGCTTTTTTATGTTAACGTCTTCAGGCGACTTTTTCGGCACATATTTTCTCATGTTCATCATTGTTCTTCTATTTCTTTTCTCCTCTTGTGAAATCATTTACTCATCCAGCCTGATATTCGTTCAAACTATTCTTAATAGATGGTGTATCTCATAGATTTTACTTATGAAATATAAATTACATATATATATATATATATATATATATATATATATATATATATATATATATATATATATATATATATATATACACGTCTGTATGCGCGTATTCTATTCTGTTATTTTATTGGTATGCATGTTAACAAACCATTTGTCATATTAATTTCGTTCTCCCATTCTATCTTTCTCAATGTCTGCTCGGTGAATAATATGAGAGAATATCTGCAGCCAGTGTTTGAAGTCACGTAAAAATATGAATTACAATTTTCAGTATAGACGGTGTTTTAATTACTAAATTCATAAAAATATTCAATAGCTATATGCTAGAAATATATATAGTTAGCGTACAATTTGCTAACGATATCTGAAATAAGAATGCAAGTCACATGTTGGTTAGTATTCAGGAATTGTGAGAACGTTGAATCTCCCGACATACATGCATTTTTCTGGAGCAAATCGATGTTGCACAATTAGTTTGCTATGTAACACGATGGCATAGAGAATCAAGTTCTGTTTAATACTTCTTAGTTCATTTGAACAGTTTTGGTTGGGTCATATATATATATAGAGAGAGAGTGGAATGTCTTCATTTAATATATATATATATATATATATTAAATGAAGGCATTCCAGTTTATATAACAAATAAAAATAGCGTAATTCAGAGTGTATGCATGTATATATAGCGAGGGAGAGAGAGAGAAATAGATTTATTTCTTTTAATTCAGTTTTAATTAAGTCATACTATTTTAAAGTAAGCTGTACTTCTGTGAAACAAATAATTCTGGGCATGGCTTTCGTTTGTTATAAAAATGATTGTGCACACTGCCCTTCTTCTCCCTATCGATAAACTGGGGCTCAGTGTTTTGTTTTTAAAAAAAATCATTATATTGCATTTGCTCACTTTTTATTACCGCAATTCGTTTTCTTAAAAGGAGAACCCGGCAAATCTACAGGCTGGCTCATTCCGCTCATAACTTTTCAATAATGAAGGGATCCAAAATTAGAAAGAATAAAACGCGATAATCTGGAGATAACCATTTGAGAGATGCATCGGATTTTATGATAAGTTTCTTTGGCAGAACGAATAATTGCACCCTTGTCAGCTCTTTCGTTTCTCTTAAATCAATATCAACTTTCGTTCGTCTAGAAATATTTTAACATTAGTTATCGCGGAAACAACAGTACTTTATGTCAAATTTTAATTCTCACGTTTCTTGTTTTCATTTTTCACAAGTCACTCAATACAAAAAGTAGAAAACATTAAAAATGAACATTTGTAGTAATGGGTAGAATGCAGCTAAGTATTTATTATATACATCGAATAAAATACATTTTAGTATTTAATTTCAGTAGCGCATTGACACTATTGCGCAAATCAAAATCTTTGTTTCTTTTTCACTGTTTTCATATTATCTGAGAAAAAAGAAAAAGTAAAGTATTTACAAAATAAATACACATTTCAATACCTACATGAAATAAATTTAAAGACTTTCGAATCTTTTGTCCATGTTTTATTGAAGTGATAATACCTAAAGCATATGTGACCTCTATACTATAAAATACTAGGCAGTTCGTTTTTATTTAGTTATTTACAACCCCTTACTGGACAGTAGTACCGAAAAGTAAATGTGGTGAAGTGAGTCAGTGATGATGGAATCTTTTTGAGAGCTCTATAAATATCACTACGTACAAAAGATGCCTCAGGCCAAAAATATCTACGAAAAAATCTTTTTTGTTTTTTTTGGACGAAGTCACATTTATATAAGGTTTTACTTGTAAAGTACAAAAGTAAATGCAGACTCCTAGTGATGATTTGGTGAGATTAGTAGAATGAGTGTTCCTCTCTCGCACTTAAAAAGGATATTAAAAGTTTTCTTAAAAGGATTTCGTGTCTAAATGCAATTGGTCGTTAAGAATAGTAACTTTAATAGAACTTTATGCTAATCCAATCATTTTTATGCAAGTGTTGCCACATTAGATTAAATTAGGTCGAAACCTGAAAGTAAAAAAATTTTCTTGTTATAAAATGATTTAAACAACTAATAATTTAATCTTAAAATTTATATATTTTTATGATGTTTATTTTTTCTTGAAATACTGAATTTTCATGGTGTTGCTTTAAAGTATTAATAATCAACTCGACGATATCTTTTTTTTATTTTGAATTACATAGATAACAGAAATCTATTCTATAGTTAGAAATCAGTTATTTTTTTAATTAAATTACTGAATTTATTTTACTATATAAATGCAAATTGTTCATTTTATCTACTAAAACCTATTGTTTATTGGATAAAATATGTCTATGATGGGATGAGTTACTTGATATTTTTGTTTGCCCATTAATTGTACCATTAAACAACACTTGTTGAATTATTATAAAAATGTGAATGAAATGAACCGTTTCTGATATTTTTTATTCAAAAACAGGCTATCAGAAACGGTTCATTTTATTCACACTTTTATAATAATTAAATGAAAAATTATTGGTAAAACGTTTTTTAAACGAGTTTACACAAAAAAGTAATTTCTCAGTAGCTGAAAGTAATAATTTACCTTTTAGTACTATTCGCAATAAAATACAACAAAAATATTTTCTTTCTACATAATACCGAAGAAAAACAATGTATCTTAGATTATTATGCCCATACTATAAATATCTAGTTCCTATAAGCATGTGTTTTCAAATGACTGTTAAATCAAACAGCACTAGGTTATTTAATTTAATATACTCCAGGAGTTCTTATTTTATATTCACGTTTTGCAATCTGTAGCCCGTTTTTACTTTTAAGTTTTACATTTCGAAAGTGAAAACTTCATTTAAGTTAGGTATTTTTCTGATTATTACAGTATTGTACAAATGAATATTGCTTCTAACCATTTTATTCTTTGCGCATCGTATATGTTATGAAGTTATAATTTCACCATCTTTTTCCGGACTTTTATTCAGTGGTGGTGCAGATGTATATTGTATATCCAGCTCTTTAATAACCGAACATTTTATAACAGAATATAAAAAAGATATTTTGTCAGAGGAGTTAATGTTACAATGTCGAAATTTGCTTCACTCAACTCAGTAAGTTGTAAGATAGTTTTAAATTTATCAATGCGCCATCTATCAATTTTGGATTAAAACTATTTTCATCCATTCACATGATCTTAGATACATGTATAGCACCATATATACACATCTACATAGATTCTTGAGTAAAATAATTTCTTTCAAAGAAGATTACCTTTAGCATCATATGAAATTAAATCATATTAATATCCCTAAAGGTTATCATTGTTTGATGTACAAAGAAGAACCGTGAGTGACTTCGATATTTAGAACATTCCCCGTTACGTTAATCAAACATTCATTACCCAGAATTATAAAATCTTTTGTCATTTTATGTATTAAAATTGTCTCAGTAAAAATTTTGTTTTGTGCTTGTGCATAATTAGAAGTTTTAGCCCACTAATTTGAAACAGTATTGCTCACTCCACCGTCTTATCTCTTTTCATTTGTGT